>VZRN01000256.1:376195-424803 GCA_013397935.1 Dasyornis broadbenti
CTGGGGGCTTGGGATGTTACGGGGTTCGGGGTGGGGCAGCAGCACTGCACAGGGTGAGCCAGGACCCTCCTGAGGGGGTTGGGGGGTGTCCCTGCTTCGTCGTACCAAAAGGGATGAGGCAGCTGGGTGTAAGTTCCCCAGCCTTTTCTCTTGAGCCTGCTGCTGGTGGTTTGATAAAGGTTACGGTGAAGAGAAGTGTTTGAGAGACACCTGTCCTTGAGCTGGTGAAGCGTATGCCTCAAATTTCAGATTTTCTTGTGTTCCTTCCATTTCAACAGCTCTTGATATGGAGTTTAGTGGCTTGCATTCAACTTCCCTACAAAACAACGAGCCCAGGTAAAGCTGTTGGACTTGAAATGTGAGGGAAACTTGTTGCTCTAGCTCTGTGAGAACAACCTGTGGATAGCAAACCTTTATGTGTCCACTCTCCCCAATTCTGGTTTTGTTCCTAGCCTGTTTGACTCCCCTGCAGAGCGGTACCTGAAGGCCAGGCAGAGTGTTCAGCGCTTCACTCTCGTTCAGCTTGGTAAGTGCTGCTCTGACACAAAAAGTGATCTCCCGAGGTCTTATAGGTAACTGGCCTTTTGCTAACAGGTGGGTCCTGCAGGTGGCTCTGGCCTTAATTCACTCATTCCAGAGACATTTGGGTTTTTTTCCCCTCTGATATTTAACACTGTCAACTTTTTAATAGTCTGACGTTGACCATATTTAAAGGTTGCAGTTACAAATACAAGGCTTTTAAATCAGAGGATGCAAGCAAGAAGTGTATGATGGCAGTTCCTGTTCAGAGCTGTGTCATTTGATACAGTGCATGATGAGCAAGGCAACTGTGAGGAAAATGAAGGCTGCTATTTCTGATATTCCTAAAATAGCAAAAAAATCACCATGAGAAAGGGCCTGTGGAGGAGGGCTATTGACAATTAAGAACTAGCAAGGAGTTCAGAAGCCAGCTCAAAACCAGTTTGAAATATTGTTCAAAGTCTTAGGGTACGTAAGATCTTAATGTGCCTTTTAGCGATTAACAGAAGAAAAAAGAATTTGAGAAGTAAAACCCATATTTCAGTCCTCTATGGTGCCCAGCTCATTCCAAACATTTTTGTAGTGTAGTTGGACCCACAGACTCATCTGTGTATGCGCTGTCAGTGTCTCATCACCAATTCACCTCTTGCCTATTGTTCAGTCTATTTGTTATTTAATGCAGATTTGACTCCTTTTCCCACATAGCAGTAAAAGCTTGTCCCATTCAGCTCTCAGGGAACCAGGGAGTGGCCTGGCAGTCACTGCTAAGATTGGCATTGTGACATTAGTGAATGGCAAACGTACTTCTTGAGGGTTTCCCCACATCCCTTATCTAATTTGCACACGCTCTGTAGACATCCAGCTAAACACGGCCACCTCAACAGAGGTTTCTTTCTTGCAGGGCTGGCAATATTCTCAAAAGAAAATTCAAACAAGTAAGTAAAAAAGCAGTTTTCCATTATAATGAGGACAGTGAAGTAGAGATTTTATACATAATCCTCTTTGGGCAGAGTTATTTCTTGTAATTATCTTCTAGAGATTTTTTTTTTTTTTTCATTTTAGGTATGTGGTGCATTCATACAACTTTTTTCTCTTTCCCTCAACACTGGGAATAAGGGATGTTGAATTTACCCTCTCTGCGTCTAGTATTCAGTTCCTGTCTCATTATGGCTTTGACTATAATAAGGTATGTAATCTCTTTGCCAGAAAGGCAGAACAGAGGAAATCGGTGCAATTGCAGAAGAAATCAGGATTACTATCCCTAAATGTTAAGTTTCTGGGGTAAATAGCATCTTGCTAAAGTATGAATGCATCATGCAGTTCATTATCAACAGGAGTGTTGTTTTTTCTGAACTAATGTAAAGGCAATAACCATAGCTTTGTCAGCCTTAGACAGATTTTCCTGCCTCAAAAAAAACCCCAAAACCTATTTCTGTTAGCTGAGGATTTACTAAACAGGCTCTGATGGGTGTCTTTACTATCCATGAAGATGCAGAAGTATCACTTTACCTACATCTTATGTATTGCCACATTTTCATAGAATTCAGACTGTGTCATCCTATAAGAGTACTGTTTTGCAGTTTTGGGCAGGGAACATCTGATATCTTGATGCTTGGAAGTATCTTACTAAAGGGAAGGTAAAAGCAGAGCAAAAAAATTGATTACAGTTCACCAATATCCTTTTCTTTCCTCCATACCTGTTGGATTACTTACAGTCTGTTTGTCCTGACTAACCTGCTAATTCTCTGATGTGCTGTGAGAAAATCCAGGGGAACATAACCAACCTGACTTTTTTTTCTCCTCTCAGTTCCTCAAAGATGGAATCCCATACATGAATGAGGTACAGGAGAAGATCCTTAGGCAGCATCTCTTAGCGGATAGCTGGAAAGTCTTCAGGTGAGCACTGTTCAAAGAGTGTTTGCTCAGTACTGTGTCGTGGTTCAGCTTCACTCAAATCATGTTTTGTAGAAATATTGAAGCTTGTCGGTCTGAACACCTTGCTGCCAGCAGTTCCAGCATGTCATGGTCTCTGAAGGAAGATTGAGATCACAGGATGCAATGTGGAGAATTGGGTGCATGTTGCGAAATGAAGCTTTTGCATTCCTACAGGAAGGCACAAAGCTTCAGCTGTAAAGTGCATTTCTCACACTGCCTCTTTCTGCCCCATCCAGCACTAATAATGCCGACAGGGATGTCCTGAAGAAAGCTATTGGTGAAGTGACCTCTTGGATAGCTGCAGCAGCAGAAGAAGAGACTATGATTCTGCAGGATCTGAGTGGTATGAAGCAGGGTGCCTCCCTTAGGTACCTGTGGGCTCTGAGTGGCTTCATCATTTCTCGTGAACCTCTGGGGCTGCTACTGTCCTTTCTTCTGTTAAATTGCTCTGTTGAGAGGGAAATCACCAGTGCCCATCCTGCCTTTACAACTCTTTACCCCAGTTTACACCTCAGTTCCTATCAGGAGTTCATCTCTGGGCTCTGCTCTTCTGCTCTGTTGGGGTGGTGGGTCTTTCTGAAGCAGAAGTGCATGTCTCGATGCTTCGAGAATTCTTTGTGGCAATTGTCTTCCATTTTGTGCTTCTTTTGAGCCGCAGCTGGAGAATTTGTAGTTGCTCTGAATCAGGATAACCTTTTAAATTCTGGGTGATCTGGTTTTTTTCTTTATTTTCTTCCCCTGCTTTCAGAGTTTAGTCCCTCTCATGTGGAGTAACAGGGAGCCCCAGTAGACACGTGTATGCCAACAGGGGATAAATTGGCCGCTTGGCACCTGTGTTAGGTTTTGAGAGCACTATAGCAGAGCTGAGGAACTTCTGTGCTGACTTGAAAGCCAGGGAATTTTTACAGGGAATAGTTTGTAGGTTTACTCACAGAACCTTAATCTTCTAGGTGAGGGAATAAAATACAGAAAAGGTTAGGAAGGACAGAGAGTATTCAAGGCTTCATGTGTTGATGTTTTTTCGCAGAAAGTGCAATGTGAGGGGTGGGGACTGTGCTGTGTTTTATCTGCTTTGTCAGGTAGATGTGATACTGATATTTTAAGTCTGGGAATGGTGAGCACCTGTGATAAGAAAGAGGTAAACACGATGTCAGATTAAGGTGTGTCTTTTAATTCTATTCAGGAGAGGACTGGCTTAGTTGCTTTTCAGCGGTGGGGGAAAATGCATTAGTACCCTTTGTGTGGTTGGCTTCTGGATCTGTTGCTCTGAAACTGTCCAAAACCACAGTGTCTTTTTCAGAGTAGTAGCCTTCCTCCCTCTCCTTTTCAGTTAGTCTTTTTCTTTCCTTCATGTCCTTACAAAAGCTCATTTGCTTGAAAGTTTTGCTGTGACTTTTGAGGTGGGAATTTTGTAGTGTTTTTTTTTTTTTGGGGGGTTCTTTTTGTATGTGTGTTGTTTGTTGGTTTTGTTTATGTATTGTGTATGGTAATGTACCAGGAATATTTTCTGTACGCTAGGGGAGAAATGTATGGTCAGTGTGTCTGTCTAGAAAAAATGTGTTTTCCTTAATAGGCTTGTCTGCACTAGGCTTTTCTGCATCTCTGAAGTTTTTTTATTGTTTTTTTTTTGTTTGTTTGTTTGTTTTTTGTTGTTGTTTTTTTGTCATAGGCTATCATATGTTTGAAGTTCAGCTGGTTCTGAGGCAGGCTCTCCAAAATGTTTGGACGAAGCCTCTTGGAGACAAGAAGGTGAGATGGAAATGTGGACCTTTTGAAAAGAGGATTTCTGCCCAGACAGATAGTAGTGGCATTCTTGCAGGGACTCTTGAAATGTTGCATGTGCTCTTAATGATAGAGTGTAGGAGGAGAAGAGGACAATGACAAAGGAAATGTTGATTGTGGGATCCCAAGGAAAAAGATACAGAAAACTGAGCAACTCTGGTTTCTGTTTGTCCTGTAGCCACAAAATCCCTTGAAAGGGAAGTATTTGTCCTTGGGGCACTTTTGGAGGTGCCCTTTCTGTGTCTTGAGACTTTATTAGGTCTCTCCTTCAATACTTCCACAAGAATGTACAATTTTAGCCTTTTTGGTGGTTTTCCTTTGCTGAGTTCTGCCATATAGTTACTTTGAACACTTTTATTCTCTGTGATTTGCTGTTTTGCTATTGACTACTGGTATTTTACATTTGGTGCAATATTTTATATATTAAACTTGTGTCTGTGGATTTCTCAAGCCATGGTTATGAGTATGATATCAGTCAGTTGCTTAGAATTAGCTTACAGAAATCTTTTTTTGCATTAGTGCTATTGCAGTCTGATAACCAGTGTCCACAGAGTGTCAGATTTACCCAGTCTTCTCACCTGAAGTATTGCCTTTGGGGAGTCGGTTTTTATGATTGCTGTTTGTTTCTGGGTTTTTGGTGCCATGAACTTAACATTTTGGTCTCAAGTTAAATTGAATTATATTCTTTTGTGCTCAGAAAAGCCCTGTGGTCGGAGTCACCCTCTTAAGTAAAGAAGCACTAATAAGACTCACTTTGAGAAGGTCTGATCTCCATATAGAAGTGAGACAGTCCCAAGGTCCCAGGGGATGTGGTTTTTCTGTCCTTCAATGCCTTAAAGCTGAACTTGACCTCAGCATTACTAAACCCCAGTAAGTAATGTACATACAACTAACATGGGAGGCTGAGATACCCACTGACTGTTCTCTGCAGCTAATGGTGAAAAAAGTGAGTCCAGAGCATCGCCAGCTTCTGGAGAACTCTTCTTATGACCACTGTCAGAAGAAGCTTATTCTCCTGGCTGCCCGGGGCTTCACCAACCTCTTCCAGACACTTGTTAAAGCCAAGAAGGTAAAATGCCTTATCCCTACTCTCTTTTTTCATCTCTTTTTAATTTGCTGTGTTAAATGCAATTTTAAAAATTCTGGTGTTACAGTTTGAGTCACCATCTATGAAAGCTGAGCAGGTTCTTGCCTCTTGGGCAAGCTGTGCTTTTCAGCACGTGACAGACCAGTTTATTGGACCATGTTCATTGGTCTGACTTTGTGTGGAAATTCTTATCTTCTGTATGCAGCTTATCAAATGGATTTCAGCTTTAGAAGACTATGGGTGATGTGCAGAAAAGACTGTCCCTGCCCTTGTGAGTGAGCATATAAATCTGATGGTGGGAGCATTGTTCAGCTGAATTGAGAATCCACCTAGCTCCTTAGGTCCACTGGAAATAGAATGCTGCTGAGACAATACCCTCTCAGAGAGTCCGCAACTCTGATTTCCTGCAGGCAGTAGTCTTCCTGTGAGCCTTGCAGTGTGAATGACTCCTGTGCAAGCATGTGTGGATGCTGTCTGCTGGAAGAAGGAGTTACAGCTGTTGAATGTGCCTGTGTTGTTTATCTCTGAGCTCTCTCCAGGAATATGCTCCAATGGGCTATTATGTTTTATTCCTCCTGTAGCCCCTGGTGGGACACAACATGTTTATGGACCTGATGCATCTTCATGACAAGTTCTACAGGCCCCTCCCAGGTACTGCTGTGCATAGCTACTGTCCCGTGCTACTGCCTTTGCACTGGGGGTGGAACGGGAGGTGCAATGGCCATTTGCCAGCCCAGGCACCTGTGGGGCTTAGCAAGCAGCAGGGCTGGTTGCCTCTTCTGAGCTGTAACTGCTGGAGAGGGCATCATTGCCTGCCACCACTTCTCTTTCCTATAACTTTGTGATACCATTCGCTTTTCCCCACTTTCCTGATGCATGTGCTTTGCTTTCAGAAAGCTATGAGGAGTTTAAAAGGAACATTCACAACCTCTTTCCTGTCATCATAGACACGAAGACTGTAACAAAATATATGCAGAAGGTGAGATGCACAGGTCTTTTTGTTTGAGGTTCAAACTTGTGTTTCACCCAAAAGAGAGGATATCTTCCCTCAGTGCCCTGTGGTTACAAAAATGCAACCAGTTGTCAATGTTGCCCTGGGATGTTCTAATTTTAGATCTCATTTAACAAATTGGCAATGCGAGTGATTGAACTCACTATGAAATCTGACTTGGTCTGTCTTTCTAATACATTCTTTTTTTGTAGAAGTGTCTGTTTCCTCGCGTATCTAGTCTTTTGGAGGTGTATGCAGCTTTGTGCAGGTAAGTGATGGGCAATAGAGCCTTCAGCAATCCCTGTGTCTTCTTTGGAAAAATATTTTGTAATCAGTCTTTTCCCACATTCATACTTTACCTCCTCCCAAATGTTTTTCAGTTGTATTTTTGTCTTTCTAAATTTAAGAGCAAAGGATTTGCCCATCTTTCTTATAAAGTAATTCTGTAGTAAATTATTTGTTTTGAGTCGCTTTTCATATTGAATCACCGCTGTTTCATTGGTTGCAGATTTGGTTTGCAGACGGCCGTACGTGCAGCTTAAGAATTATGTTGCTTATGTTATGTTCTGAAATTAGCAAGATTCAGTTCTTGGTGAAAATACTTCCTAATTCCAAGTGCCTGTCCTAAGACAGGGCTGCACTGAGTCCAAAGCAGTAACTAAATACAATATTCAAGTGGAGCACATGAATAGATGTTGTAGCTCATGAGCTTAGTCATGATGTGGTAGGAGACTTCTCTTATTTCACACTTCTTTTGTGGATTATTTCTTTTCCCTGTCAGTTTTACTCAGGAAAGGAAAATTTTGTCTGTTTCTCCTTACCCCCTACTCCCAAGAAGGAGGCTCAAAATTAGTATTTTTTAAAAACTGCTGGATTTATGAGGTTTTGTTTGTTTCTTAGCAATTTCAGACTGCGGATTCTGTTTGTTCTTTTATTTCAGTCATTCCAGGGTTATCTGTTTATCCTCCAGGGCTCCCCATTCAGATAGAACCATCTAGTCAGCCTCTTTCCCTGCAGTGTTAGTTCTGCTCACGTTTTTTTTGTATGCAGCTGGAAGAGATTTGCTGCTTACAAGTTTTGAGTGAGGGAAGAGACTAAGGAAGTATTTAGGAGTTAGTTTTCAGGAAGAAACTGGTAGATATTGCTCAAGTAAGTATTTTGGCCTTTTCATAGAGGCCTACCAAAGTTCCTTGTAAAGTCTCCAGTAGCTTTTTCTAAAATGAAGCTACAGGTCATTACAGAATAGTAACTTTTCTCTAACATAATGAGGAAAGACAAAAATCTTAGACATCTGCTTGTCTTCAGCAGCATCCTAAATCGCAAAGGTCCACCGTGCCCTGTTATAGCTCTTGCAAGTGGCTGCTCAAGATACGGTACGTTCTTAAACAAATCTTCAAAGTCAGGTAGATCAAAAGAGGTTTGTTTTACTCTGTGGATGACCACATGCAAAGCATGAGTGAATGCCAGTGGGTCTGCTGAATTTGCCCAGAGCTGCTGATATACATTTTTGTCCTGATCCAAAGCCAGGGGTCCCAAGATATGTGTTCTGCATGTCTCTAAGTAGCTGTTGAGGGTAATGCAGGGCAGGTTTGCATTATGCTGCGGGCACAGACAGCATTTACACTGTGTTGAGCTGAACTGAACCTGACTTGGGCTGTGAAGAGTCAGCAGCCCTTGAAAGGGGCAAGGGGAGGTGGGAAACAGCTGTCTTAGAAGGGAATGTAGAGGGAGCTAATGGCAAAGTAACAGGAGCTCAGTGGCTGGTGTGCAGGGTTAGTGATGCAAGTGAAGGAGGTTGTGTCCAGGCCATGGTGTGGTACTGGCTGTGAGGCAGGTATGTTCTGGCTTCTGGCAGCATAGTGTCCTGCAGCACGGGGCCTCCTCTGTTTTGAAATGGTTCCCATACCATCAATAACATAGGCAACACAGTTTGGTTTAGACCATCATAAAAGTTAATTTTTTTTAATGTGCATCTTGCAAAGCTTTTCTGACATTCATGTAACCACTGCATTTTTTGTTGTTGTTTTAAAATGCATGGTAGAAACAGAGACTTTCTACTGGGTGTAAAGTTTTCAGGGTGAGGAAAGAAACAAAGTTGAGGGGAGGGGGAAAAATCCTCCAGAACAGTGGATCTTATGAATTAGGATTCTGCAGTGTAGCAGTTTTCACAACGTGCTAAATGTGTGTACTAGTTCTTGTTTTTGTTGGACACTTACAGCTGAGAAGAAATCTCCTCATGAGGCAGGCTATGATGCATTTCTCTGTGGTTCAGGTAAAATGCTGCTTAAAAACTTCTTCAAAGTTTGTGTTGGGACTTGGCAATCCTTTCCTTCTCTGTACATCTGTTTGATGCTAAGAAATATTTGTTTATATACAGTCTGTTGCTATTAGTAACTTAGCTGCACTTCAGTGCATTTTTGCTTTCTATGTATTTAGCTGTGTTTCTCCAGCTTTATTCTAATGGCACCTCATTATTCCTTTTTCTAGTTCTTCTGCTGTCAGCTCATTTGCTACTGTGCAGATCCACAGAGTGAGTAATGTTTAAGTGTTGACTGAAAATTGCATTACATGAATGGGTCTTATAGAAAACAGTCTTCCGTTTGCTCTGGCTGACTTTTTGTTTCGCAGGCTGGCCTTCTTTTTGGACAAAAGAAAGTGTTACTGGAAATGTCATGTTGTAATTAGATTTTTATTTTATAGTAGTAGTAGTTTTATGTCAAAGCTGACATTTTAAAAATGAAATCAGGGACCATGTGATGGCTCAGAGGTTGGGAAATGACATTGTGACTTCTTTATTCTTGAACAAGCTCTCTCAAGTTCAGTTCACTTGGGTAAGGGTCAAATAATTTTCCATTAGTTTCCATTTTGAAATCTCTGTGAATCAGTTCTTTCAGTTAAGTTCCCTTCCCTTTTCTTGCAGCTTTTTTGACTTCTGTAGAAGATACTAAGATCTGAAATACCTGTTTTGTCACTAGTTGAAAAGCTTGACACTGTGTAGCGGTGCAGCACTGGAGAAACAAAACTTTGTTCTCTTTTGTTTTCTGCTTTAGTGATGCAGTGGAGGCTGATCCTTCTTTCTCGCAGTATCTCACCGTGGTAGCTGAGCATGTGAACAAAGTGAATTTCATCCGAGGTGGTGTTTCAAGCATTGTGCGTATGAATTACAGGTCTGTGACCTGTTTGTGGGGTGCATAGGTCCGTAGCTGGTGCTGGGGCCCACCTTGGCAGAAACTGTCATCATACGAAGTACACAGTGGACCTATTAAAATGGCAAATGAGTTGAATTTCTGCTTTGTGAAATGTATTCATACTGTTACTCTGTAAGACGACACTAGGCAGTTTACATTGCTGTTTGTCAGGTGGTTTCTCCATAGTAGTTATGACAGTTTGCTTTTATGACTGATATTTGGATGAATCTTGGGACAAAAGAAAGATAGTTTTACACCAACAGCTGTATTATGCAACCTGCCATTTATTTGTCGTGTTTTGCATATTTTCTGATTATATTAGTAGTGCCTCTGTAGTATTTCCAGATTCAGATATGTCTCAGTATTGTATATTTTCCAGAATTTTTCTGGGGAAGATGCTCCCTGCTGTCATCCCCCTGCCTTGGTTGTTCATGTCCGAGGCTGGCCAGGGCTGAACGAGACACAGATTTACCAAGAGTTTAAAGCTCGTTGTCGCTTTGATGTCAGACGGCTTTCAAAGAACCAGTTCATTCTGCTCTCCAATAAATACAACCAGTAAGTGATCAGGAAGTCTTAATTTTCAGTCCTTTGTTCCTCTGATCCAGGCCTTCATCCCATCCTCTTTATGTGGTGACAGCTCTTGGATAGAAACTTCTGCCCTGAGCTGTGGGATGCCGTAAGCAGCCTGCGGGCTGAGGCTCAGGCCATGCTTTCATTGCAGCGTCAGGCTCGTCCTGCGGGATTACAGGCACCACCCTCACCTGCAGGTCTCCGTCTATCGCCACTGGAGGCACTCGCCGAGCGTGAACTGTCTGCTGCAGTGAGTTGTGGAAGCACGGGAATGGGGAGGCGGGAAGCACTTCTTTCAGCTCTGCGGCCCTGGCACAGCAGCAGCCTGCCATGCATTTGCAGTGCCCTCCTACCAGCCCCTTGGGGGAATAGGGGACTCTGAAGCAGGTTTGCTTGCCGACTGCTGGGCTGAGCTTTCAGCCCTGGACAACTGGACTTTAACTCTTGAGCATGCTTAACCCGGGAATGTTACCCTGTGGATAGCACAAAACTACCTATGTGTTGTCATAGCAGACAGGCCATAATCTTAATGAACTGTAGGCCAGCTCTAATAATCTTGATGAGAGGGAGGCAGAGTCTCCCAGGTGTGGGATGAATGTGGGTTTTTCCCTACAGCTGAGTTGAAAGCTTGGTAGTGGGAGAGAATTCCATATTCAAAGTGCACCCCTCTTGTCAGGTGGTGACAGTGATGTTCATGAAGGGTGAATTTCTGGTTTGACATGGTTTAGAAAAGAATCTCAGGGCTTAATAAGAACAAAATTAAACCGTAAATATAAGTAGCCTAACAGCATTTTATTATTCTTGTCCCTTAGAATCTCTAGTATTGTGGCACTGTGGTCTCTCTTCGCCTTTGCACTTGGAGGATCTCCTAGCTGTTGACTTCGAAGGACTGTTTAGAGATGAGATGTGAGAAACACAGATCTTATTTCTTGTGTTTGTCTGCGTTGTTTTGTTTCATTCAATAAACGATGAGAAAATAAACTCAAACAAAAAAACCCCCAAAACTATGAATACTGTTAGAATTATTTTCTTGGAAATGTGTTGTTAAAGAGGGTATATTGGTTTGCAATTTGTGGTATTTTGTAATCTACTCAAAACATCATCCTGTCCTGAAGAGGTACCTAATTCACTTTGATACTGTATAGGTTCTTCACAGCTATTCATACCCCCAGTTTGTTGCCAGTGCTGGTGCTTGCTGCATAAAACACATTTCTGATAAAGTTCAGGAAGTTATGAAATGAAAGATGCTATTTTTAGCTTCAGTTATAAAGCAGGGGAAATGTCACTGTTTACCGAATGAAAATGGGCAGAGTTGATGGAGAAACCACTCTTGGGGCTCATGATGGATTCTGGGGAATAATAAATAACTTGCAGTGCTGTCAGTGCAGTATCATGCACTGGTATTTTCAGTGGCAGTGTAGCTGAGGTTTGACACAGGTAAGTGGAATTTATCAGGTTCCAGTTTGTGGAGTATACACAGGTCAGGTGAGTCAGCACACATTTCTGTTTGCTTCTAGTGCACAGCACGTGAGCAGTCCTTTATCCAAAGTAGCATGAGACATGCTTTGTGGTTCAGTTTCTCTTGATACAGCTGGAGTATTTGTCAGTCCAGGGACTTTGGTCTTCAGAGATTTTTCTTATTAATCTCCTCTTCTTAAAAACAACCTGTTGATCCAGGGTTTCCAAATAATAGTTTCTAGATGTCATTAGTCAGACTTAATTGGATGGGGCCCATGATCACCTAAGAGGCAGAATCTGCCTTTAATTGACTGTAGCATGGGAGTTGCTGCAGGGGACCTTAAGGCAGCAGCACAGCACTGTGGTGTGCCTGAAGATCATGTGCTCTCCACTGCTGAGGGCCTGCTACTCTGCTGCTCTTGCAGGGAAAAGGGCAGCACATCTTCAGATGTGGTTCTCGAGTTCTACACAGCTTGTGGGTTACAGCTCTTGTTTCATAAACAAGCTCCTGCAAGACAATTAACTGACTTCCTGATGATCTTTGTAACCCTTCTGTGATGGGATTCTGTCACAGTGTTCCCGCAAGTACCAGTGTAAGTGTCTCCCTATTGATTCGGTAATGTTTGTTTGTCTTTTAGCATCATTAGACACTCCCCTTGGGTAAAGGAGAGCACAGGCTCTTTGTGTTGAGTGCATTTAGGAAGACTTTCACTGGGTGTTATATACAGTAGCATATGTTTTCCCATAAAAACACTCTTCTTGGCTTATGATCTGGGAAATATAATACCCTTGTTCTCTGTGCTCTGGATTCAGCTAGCTATTTAAATGTGGGGAGACAAAGCCCCCACTTGCATATAATCTTTATAGTCTGGGGATCATGAAGCTGCAAGTGCTGTTACCTTTGAGAAGCCCAGCAGTTTTTAAGGGAGTATGCACTTTGAAGGAACAAAGAAATGGTTATGTCTTTAAATTCTGTTCCTTTCTTCTCATTTCTTCTCAGAGTGCACACAGACAAATAATGAATCAGTTCCCTGCAGTGCAAGAGCAGTTCCCTCCACTTAGCTCACCCTCTAGAGAAGCACACTTTCCCGTGAACAAAAGTTCTCACCCTTTTTGGAGAAACAGCCTTTGGGTCTGACCATGTGTTTTCCATTTCCAAGAGACAAAACACCTCGTGTCGCAATGTGGTGTAGTGAATCAAGAGACTTGGCCTTCCTGTATTAGAGCTGGGAGAAATAAGTTACAACTGCTGTAGAGCTACTAGATTTTCCTAGTATAAAACAGTTAAGTTTGCATGTAGAGTAAAAACATTAAAAAATCAGAGTGAGTTGGGTATGTTCTGATCTTCCAAGGAAAGACTTTACAGAAACAAGTTGCCTGTCTCTAATAATCAAGTGTCACTTGCTGCTCAGAGCCTCTTAAAGAGCTCATTGAGATGTACTGGCAGTCAATTCCAATGAAATATGTTAGCTGGGGGCTGGTCAAACCAGAGCAGAAACATTTGGCTGAGAAACAGAACTGCATGCTTTTCTGAGCAGCTGTTGATCAAGACAATCTTCCTGAACATGTCAATCTAGCCATTCTGACCTCAGCCGTTGCTTTTGTTCCAGACTAGGGAATTCTTACCAATTGAAGTTGGAAGTATCCAAAGTATTTCAGGTTATGTCTGTTCCTGCCTGTCTCCTGCAAGGAGTAGGAGATACTTTAAATTCTTGTGAGGCCTATTTATGGTGGTGCAGCCTGACTTGTAACTCTGGCCGTGAAGAGGTGCATGTCAGAGCTTCTGAGTTGTTCTGAAGGCTGGCAGCTCAGAAGATCAAACCTGTCTCCCTTAGACAGTGAGAAAACCACAGCGGAGTCCCTAGCAGCAGTTACGGCACACCTGCCTCATAGCACTGTGAGAAACTTGTGCTTTAGCTGTAGGGCTTGGAAGGATAGTTCCAACCCTCAATGAAAAAGATGTTAAAATTCGAATTTTGAAGGTGTACATTAAAAATATAGCCCTGCAAATGGAACACTGCAGATCAGAATATATTTATTTACAAGAAAAATTTGGTTTTTGATACATTAACTTTATTTATGTGTTCAAGATTAAATATGTGGGTTTTGACATCTCCAATGAGCTGGCATGAAAAAAAAGAACTCTAAATATTCCTCTGTTCTTGCTGCTGCTCATGGCTTTAGTGGTAATATGCCAGATTCATGCTGGTGCTGGAGGACAGGAGAGCAGGATTTACCTCTCTGAAAAGATAGTTTTCTTCATATAGGAGAAAATTTTATATAGTTTTATGTTTTCAAATTGCGTGAATCAACAATTCTTCTTAACAATATGCCTTCATTCAAAAGACACCATAGCAGAAAACCTTGGTGCATCTTGGAGTGGCAAGGTTGGGGATGTCTTGCTGGATGAATGAAGTAACAGCCTGGTGCCAAGTGCCAGCACTGCTCAGCCCCTTGGTGGGAGGTTCCCTCACAAGCCTGGAGGGCTTTGGCTGTGCTGCAGCACCACAGCTGGGTCAGAACTTCGTGTGCGGATGAAGTGACAAAGTTTCCATATGCCTTAGACATGGGAAAACCCTGCTGTGCAACTGCTCTGTTAACACATTTTTGTGGTGTTCTTTTATATGCAGCAGCAAATATGACTTTTATTTTCTGGTTTTATCTCCCTTTTTCCCATGGCTTTTCCCAACAGCCCCTCTCCACTGGTTGCTGTAGTCTCAAACACTGGAGCACCCCCCCGAAAGGCTAAGTGAAGGGGCAGTGATGAAATGCCATGGGTGTATTTCTTTCAACAACCCTTATGCTTAAGGAAAAGGAGGTGATTGTACCCAGTCTGACACAAGAGACTCTTGGAAGGGGAATGTTGTGTCAGCCCAGTGCCCTCTGAAAGGTGTCTGTGTAAAGCTCATACAGACCAGCAATACTGGGGAGAGCCCAAATCTCTGATCCCTTGGTTTGCTAGAGGTGTAGCATGGCTGACCCCTGAGATGGTTGTCCTGCAGAGCTGTCACCTGAGTTAGCCCACACACCCCCAGAAGCACTGGCGGAGAGTGACCCACACGAGTACGTGTCAGTGCTGTGCCTTCTGGTACAAAAGCTGTGGCTAAGCAGTGGGGAGGGAAGCAGGACCTGTGCCCCCAGAGACAGGTGGAGCTCCTGGCACTGAAGGTGGCCAAGGATTGCTGTGGTGCACTGGCTGGAGGGAGAACATATGCAGGCAGAAGCAATGGAAAGATTTTTTTTTTTTTTTCCAGAGGCCCCCAAGGAACCGTGAGTTTGTTGCAAGGCAGGAGGCTATGAAAAGTGGAGAAGAGTTGTAGTTGCCAGGCTGCATGGGAGATGAGGGAGAGTTTATGCCCGATGTCTCACTTCATGCTTTTTCTTGCTGCAGAAACTACCTTGTTCAAGCTCGTGGTTTTAACTGGTTTTAACAAAACCAGTGCTTAAGTATTATGGGAGTGCCTTCAGGCTTCCCTTCTGGGAAAGAACCTAGCACAGTCCCAGCTCTGAGGGGTACCTGGGCTGGGGTTGCTCCCTTTTAAGCACAGACACAGTGTGCAGAAGCACTCCCACCTGACATTCAGCTTGGGCAGGGGAATGAGACCCATATCCTCAGAGAAGGTGGATTCAAATCCTATCAGCATCCTAACAAGCAGGTGAGTAGTTGTATCCTCTGTTAAATCCTCTTCTATATGCTCATCTGGCTGGCAATTTCTCCCCAGCCAGATGAGCATATAGAGATACACAGACAGATGTTTCACCAAAGGTAAGATGAAGATGGGACTCCTGCACCACTTCTCTCCCATTTGGATAGCCAAAGACCCCCTTCAGACACATGAGTGATTGACACTGGTTCTCCTGTTTCTGGAGTTAATCCATTTAATCCATCAACCTTCCACAGCCAACCTGTAAAAGAAAATGGCAACAGCAAGTGGGTTGGCAAAGAGCATCATGTCAGTGATGTAAGTTAGGCTGGCTTTTAAAATATATGTGGGATAGAAATCTGCAAAAGGTAATAGCTACAATACAGGAGAAACACATGTGCCCCAGCAGAAACACATCCAGTTAAAAAGGAAAATGAAAAAGTGCTATTTAAAACTTAAAGACAGACTATTAAACATCACCCAGGCATACACAAATTGAGGAAATGCTAGAATACTTCTAAGTTTGGACCTGGTCCACCCACTAACACTCCTGGAATTTACCTGGGTTTATAAGCAGTGAAAGAGTAATCTGCAATCCTCATTTTGACTTCTGAAGCAATACAAACTATTTTACCTGCTGCATAAAACTTGGCACTAGTATTTGGACAGATCTCTCACGTGTTCTGACCTTGTTTGAAAAGGTGTTGCTAGAAATTTTTGCTTTGCCTCCAGCTTTTGGTTAACAAAGGTTCAGCTGTCTTAACTTCTCGCTGTTTAACAAGATGCTTGCTTACAAGTGCAGCCAGCCTAACTAAAACAGGCAGTCATTTGCCCGTTCTCTGTAACTCATCTGTACTGTGCATGAAACATGTACAACTGACTTGGCCATTCCTACATAAATGTGAGGATTTGCAAACCCACAGGCTCCCACAGCTGCTTGCAGTGCTCAAAATTTGCCCCCTCCCCTGGGATGCAGGACAGAAGCAGCTTGATGTAATTGTTCCACAGGGCCACTAGGTCATGGGAAGCAATGCCACAGGAGACGTGCTGGGCTCCTGGGCCTCCCTTGAGGTCCTAGAGCTTCCAGAAGCTGGGCAGTCTCCAGGGGATGGAGTGGGTCTGGCTGCACAGTGAGGGGTGTCTGGGGGCTCTCTGCAGCCAGAGGTATTCCTGTGGAGGGGGGATGCTCCTGCTTCATGGCTTGCATTGATAAATATCCTATATGTACCATAATTTAGCACAAGAGTAGTGCATGGTGATGGGGGAGCAGGGCTGCAATCAGAGCTCTTCCCAATCCCACAGGTACCTGTCACCATCTTTAGTCTCCTAAGTACTTGTACAGTATGGCTGCCCCCTACTGAGCTTATCCTCCTTTACCTGCAAGCTTCAAGTGGTGTCACTGCTGAAGGAGGCACCTGGAGGAACAAATAATGCCTGTCAGTGGCTGCTGGCTCATGCTGGGCTCACACCAAGCAGGAGGCAGGGCTGTGACTTCACAAAGCACTGGCCCGTTCCCTTGCTGCAGGCAGTTCCCAAGGAAGATGTGCTTCCCTGTCAGCTGTTTCTATGAGTATTTGTGCTAGAGCAGTGGCCATGAGCTTCTGGCACACACGCCAGGATTAGCAGCCTCAGGGCTGGCAGGGCAGGAGGACCCTGACCCTGAGACTGGCTCAGCTGGTCAGAGCATGGTGCTGGTAACACCCAGGCTGTGGGTTCAACTCCTCTATGGGCCATCTACTTGAGAGTGGGACTGAATGGTCCTTGTGGGTCCCTTCCAACTCAGAAAAGTCTGTGAATGTGTGAACCCTGGTCCCACCACTTCTTCCCAGTTGTTGGCCCCCACCACACCCCAAGGTCAGCCAGCACTGGAGGGAGATGGGCTTTGCTTCCTCCTTTGCAGGGAAGACGGACTGGGAGAAAAAGTTGGATTTGGAGAGAATGGGCAGGAACAGGTGATTGGAAACTGGAGGTGATGTGAAAGGGTTTGCTGATGATGATCTGCAGGGGAAAACTCATTTTCAGGTGGGATATTTTGGCACTTTAGCTGCACATCAGTTTCTCCTCACTGAAGGTTACCACTTCTCTCAGGGTTTTGCACATTCACCCTCTACTCTGCCACGTTCACTACAAATCCCACCAGAGATGGGCAAGGGGGCTGGAGCAGCTGATGTGTGGAGCTGGCAACCTACAGTAAGGGTCAGAGTTTCTTTCCTGCTACTCTTCTCCTGAAACTCTGAAGTTTAGAAATGAATGCAGTTTCCTCTGTACGTATGGACTTCCCCTGACACCAACACTTTTTCTAGCATGGAGATGGTGCTGGCTCTGTGTTCACAGTTCTTATTGTCAGGCAGGTGTCCCAGGAAGCTGAATACAGCCATGGTTGCCTTCTCTGCACCCAGCTTGCCACAGGCACGGGAACCAGCCCAGTGCCAGTGGCCTGTGTGCTGGAGCTGGCTTCTCTGCCCCTTTCAGTCTGCTCACCTGGCTTGTTCAGTTGGGGCAGAGACTGGGAGGAAATTTCCCTTGAATCACTGTGGCAGGGAGCCTGTGTGATTTTAATTTTCTAGCCTGGGGCAGGGTGCCCACCTGGTGGGTGGATTGAGCATTCCTTCCTTCATTCCTTATTCCTGCAATACTCAAGCATCAGCTTCCTGTGCTGTAGTAACTTGTGCTCTGTTTTTGGAGATGTGAAATGCTGTATCTCATTAAAGTTTTGAAGACTTAGTGGGTTTTGTTTTTTTTCCAAGAAATCCCAAATTCACAGACAAATGGAGTTTTCACCACAAAAACTCGGATGATTTTTGGAAAAAAGAAAAAAAAAGAGTAAAGTTTACTTTTTTTTCTCAAAAACTGCTTTCCCTTGCCAATGGCAAAATGTTTTGGTTTTGTCACACTGCAAATCTGACACCACCACCTGCCACTGGTTTCACCTCCCCCTCAAATCCTCTTGTGCTGAAGACTGTGAACTCTTCCTGGTAACCTCACATAGCAATTTGCTGGTTTTATAGTCTTCAAAAATCTGAAAAGCTCATCCACCTACAGAGTGCCTCCCTTCAAGAGGGTGTAACTAAACTTCTGGGTTTCAAACCCATCCTGGCTCTGTTTCTGCTCTCACCTTGCCCTCCATGTCCCATCCATGAAGGCTTTCTGAAGGGCTCTCTGAATGGTTTCTCCAAGTCTCACCTTCTTTCCTGCCCTGACACAGAAGGAGACTAGGGAGGTTGCACTGCTGGTGGTGGTGTTGAATGAAGCAGAAATGTACATGAACCTGAGTGGCAGCAATGCAGGAAGCCTGTGTTTCACACTGGTTGTGAGTCTGACAGCACAGCAACGATGAGGAATGCCATGGCACTGACCATAGTGAGGTCAAGCCTGTTTTGGAGGCCTCTTTCAGACAGTGATGAACAAGATCAAATTGGAGAGAACTATGAGTGGGTTAAAAATGAAGTAATTAATGTCTGAATATAATAATTGCATTGTTGTTCCCAGAGCCCTCAGCAAGCAGAGTTTGAGAGACTTTCATTTCCTAGAATCCTCCATCCCACTGAACAGCAAACCAATGAAAGATGCTTCTCCTCTTCTGATAAAGACACAGAAAATATAACCAAGATGGCAAATCATCTGCATTACAATTGTTGATTACAATAATCTGCATTACTACATTACAATCTGAATTACAATGCTTCATCAGCTACTAAGTACTTAACATGGAAACCAATCTGATAAAATCGTGATTATCATCAAAGAAAAAAATCAACATCTAGATAGTCTTGTTTATGTAACTGAACAGTTTGTAATTTTTTTTGAGAATGCAAAGTCATTGATCAAAGTGATCTGTATCTCCTGTGTGTTAAACTGGTAATTAATGCACTGTGTTAGTACCTAAATACACACAAGGATGTAAATATAACCCACGGTATCATTCAATCTTGCACCTGTTGCTATCTAGTGTCGTTTGCTCATATTTACATAGACTTGGAAAAGTACAAAATATGTTCCAAGTTTGGTGGGAATAGGTCCTACATTTTCCAGGAGTCATGAACTTTGCTGTAATTTGTCTCCAAGGCCCCAACTTGGGGTGCAGCACTGATCCCTCCAGCTCTGGAGTGCTGATTTTAATCGGTTCTCTCTATCCATCAGAAAAGGGGAGAGCTTGGTTGTGTCCTAGTCTTACACTCCCTGAGGCTGTGTCTCAAGGCAAGGAGACACAGACTCAATGCCTGTGCTGTGAGGAAGGGCTGAGTACGCGGCTCTGTCACTGTGACCTTCCCCAGTGTGTCCCGGGTTATCTCCTGTCAACAAAGGCGAAGCACCACCTTATCAGCCTGCTTTTAGAGAGCTAACAGGGAATGTGCAAGGGCATTTTTAGAGTATATAAGTAAGAATAAAACCCTACCATTGCTCTTTAAAAATGAGACTATATATAAAAAAGAAATATGGGAGGAAATCTTTGTGCTGGTGCATTTGATCTCTGAGTTTTGAATCAAATGGCAAAAACTCTTTAGGCTGTTTAAATACTTATTTAATGGAGTACTTATGTACTCCATTAAAAAAGACTCAGTAAAAAAATTTGAGCACTAGGTATCATTGATTTAAAATAATAAGCCAGCCAGTATTATAATTCAAATTATTTTTCTTCTCTCATAAGCAAAGTAGCTCAGACGCATTTGCTAATACTCGTTTTATGCTCACGGTGCCCACACCTCCCATTCCCATTGAACGTGAGCCTTGTGGCAGCCTCACGTGTTTTTTTGTTTCCGGTGAAGGAGGAACTGTGGGCACAAGGGTGTACTCCTGCTCTCACCGTTGTTTAAGGCTGCTCTGGTCTCCAGGGACTTGCAGGAGACAGTCACCTTCTTTCTCAGACAGCTTGTGCTTGCAAGACCTGAAAAGCGAAGCAAATGGGATGCTGAAGGCTCTACAGGTCATACAGGAATGGAAAGTCACAGGCATACTCATGATCTAGATTAAAGCCAGATAAGCAGACTTTCTTAGTACCACTCCTGCAGACAAAGCACTTGAATCCAGAATGCCCAAGAGCAGAACAGATGCAAAGGAGAATATACTTTTTTTTTTCACTACACTGAAGTGAGATCACTAATGTGTTGAAGTGGGAACATAGGACTAGAAGGAAGCTGTTACTTTGCAAAGCTGAATTTCTTGTTACTACAATAACAAAAAACCCTCATTTTTAAGCTGATCATATACGTTCCCAAAAGCATTCAGGATTTTCTGCTTGTTCTTCTTTCAGACTGTCTAGAAGCCGTGGTCCTCTGGCACCAAGATTAGTTTCCAGACCAGATGCACTGTCATGCTAGAGGTGATACAATATTGTCAGTCAGGCCAAGGCACTCTGACACTTTTAGATAACGTCCAACAGAAGTAATCATATCATTTCCTGACTGGAGGAAAAAAATGTGCTTCACAGGCAAAAAATATACGCCAACATTCAAGCAAATGTCAGGCTGGGTACCGTTCCCAGTCAAGCCAAGGTGTGAGCTTTGCTGGAAGTTTCAGTGGGAGCTGCTGCAATAATTAAAATGTATAAGATACATGCTTGGCAGAATTATCTTTATCTTGAATAATGCCAGCATGCTACTTTTTGCAGATAATGGGTAGTTGTGCATATGAAGAATTGCAAACATTCAGTGGCACCCACTGTGCTCATGGTGAGAGGACCCCCAGCTAATCCAGCTCACAACTTTGCCACATGTGTTAGTGGTGTTCCAAGTCTGTAGATGAGCCATGTGGGAGGAAAGCGAAAGACAAAGCCAAGGCAGGTCAGCACTTGCACTCAGACAAGCTCTGGGGTTGATGTTGTAACTGGAGGGACAGCACAATGCCTCCAAAAAGGTAACATTTTTTCCCTGCTCAGTGTATCTCAAGGGTTAAGGTGACAGAGAAGGTTTTCTTTATTGACTAAATTAGGAAATAGAAGAAACTTCTGAGATTCCCTGTTTTGTGTGTATGTCTGTGTCCTAGAAGACCTCTACCAAATAAAGACTTTACATAAACAATTGGACAAAAAATTATTTTCTCCCTGAGGTAGAAGGAGCACATGGTGAGAGTGGGTGAAGGCAGCCCCCTGGAGCCTGCGGGTGAGTTTGAAATGAGCATGTAGACAGAGAAGAGCTTTTAATGTTGATGATGTGACAGGAGAAGGGGCTGAAGCAGGTTATTATTAGACTAGTGTGAAGGGTTGCTGGGTAGAAATGCAGAGAGGATGTGGCAGGGAGATACTGAAGATGCTTGCCCTCTCCACTCTCTCCATAGTGCTTTTACTCACGCGGCTCTGTCCGCACTGAAGAAAGGAAAAAGTCACATGCCTCTTTGCCTTAAAGGTTTTTTCCTTTACATCATCTTTCTCTTCATTTTCCCAATCTCTCAAGTCTTGTCTGGCACTTCAGGTGTTCAAAAGAGGAAAGTGAACATCCCAAGGGAGAAATGCAGAAGTGATGAGAAAAAGGACAGAGCAAAACAAAAAATCCATCCAAAGCTGTGGACATTGGAATAATATGGTGGACAAAAGAGGCACAAGAGTTGATTCAGCACTGCTTATTTTGCTTTTTCTGCTTGGTCCAGTTCAATACAGGGCTGAAAGTTTGCAGCCAATGCAATGGCAGAAAAACTATTTTAAGGTCTGTTTGTTTTCAAATCAGCTGTCAAACAGGCGATTCAGCAGCCCAGGCCTTTGCCTACCCCCAGGAGGACATCTCTGGCTTCTACAGCCATCAGATTGTGCAGTTATCCAAGGGCAGAAAAGACCAGGGCAGAAGCCCAAAAAGGAAATGCTTCCCCTCCTTTCCCCAGAAGTGTTTCCAAATCCTCATCTGAGCTTGGCTTAGGCATATGAGAAAGAAATGACCCTAGAAGGGAGAGGCCACCTGTGCCTATTCCAGAAGAATTTTGACTCTTATGCAATACTTTCTATGGAAAGAAAGGCTTTGAAGTGCACAAACATATAATTTGCCTCAGGGTGCTACGACAGCCATGTCCGAGAGCGATACAAGGGGGTGATATGCCTGTGCTATAATGGTGCATTTGAGATGTGTGAGGAACAAGCCAGAATATGAGCATTGCCAGTTACACATTGTGCCAGTGACTGCAGTGGGGAAGTGCTCTTGGCTGTGAGTTACGGCAGAGACTGTATCTCCTCCTGCATTAACATAAAGCCTGTTCTTGGAAGCCAGAAGGTATAATTAGGCTTAATCAGTCACATGTTTCCCACCAGGGAAGTCTGTTTCACCACTGACACGAGAAGATGAATGCTTGAAAAGCCTGGCCTTGTTTTGCCTGGCACAATGTTCCTTCAGGAATCACGCACCTACAGTTTAATGATCATCACAAGACAGATTTACATTTGCAGTTATGGAATAGGCAGTACCACCCCTCAGATCTTTCTTCCCAGCTGGTGAAAATGTGAAGACTGAAGCATTTAAGCCTTGATTGAATAAAGTGCCAGAATACAAGCTAGAATTTAGGTGGCATTTAAGCCACATTGTCATGGCATGCTGACTTGAACTTGCCTTTCAGAAGAGTTTGTGGTTTATATACCATACAAAGCCTTTGTATTCTGAGCCTGCACCCTGATCCCATCCTGAGGTGCACAAAGCAGCTTGCTTAAGCAGCTGAGAGGATGCAAAAAACCCCCTGTAAAACTAGTTAGCTGGGATCAGGAAGCATCCTAAAGCCTGGGGATCATTCCCTGGTTTTGGGCTTCCAAATTCCATATTGTAGTTTAACTCTGCCAAAAGAGAATTAGTAGATGCCCATTGAGACTATCACAGGTGATAGAAGCAAACCCTGCATGTTTACAGACTCTGGTCAGCAGCTTCTCATATTGCCTCCTCTGTCCCAGCACAGTCATCAAATCAACAGCCATGATCCAAGAGACACGGACTCCAGGGACTCATCTGCCATGTGAGGAATGAACCCTCAGCCTTGCCATCCCGATGTGGAGCTGCATGCGGCTCTGTGTCACGACTCTGCCACTGGGGTTACCTTCCAGCTCTGAACGCTGGCACTCCATCTCTGTGTAATGTCAAAAGACAGCTCTGATTTTGGTCTTCAGCCATCACAATGTCTCCAAAACTTTCCAGTGAATAAAAGAGATACAGTTCATCAGGTTGTTTTACAAATCTCTTTATCTACTTTTTTTTTCTTCTGACTCGTGGCTTCTACACCACCAACTGTATTCTAGTCTCTTGCTGTTTCTTCCTGCCTCCATCCCTGTTCCTCAAAAAGCACCCCAACACCAGAAACCAAGTATTTCTTCACCTGGGAGAGTAGTAAGTTTAATTTTGGCAAGATATGTGTATAAATATGATGCATATTATACACTATGCAGTTATCTGGGTGATTGGTATACTTGGCCTGATGAGGAGGAGCTGTACATCTCTGTGACTGACACCTCTCTATCTCCTTCCACTGATCCGTAGTTGGAAGAGGACTACGAAATAGCTTTGCTGAGAATATGTCTCAGATTAGAGTCTGATTTCTTTGTACCACAGCAGAACCGTCCACATAACAACATAGTCATAGAAAATTTATTAAGTGTATTTAAGTGTGCCCTGAGTTATGTGGGTGCACGTAAACCACAACAAGGCATTAAAAGATTAAGCCAGGATTAAAAGAAAAAAAACAAAAAAGGATAATGAGAAAGAGAAACAGGATAGATGATACAGAGCTGCCAACTTTCAGTGTTTTGCATGTAGGTGCCTTGTGAGCAGTGAAAGTGCAGTTAAATGTTTCACTGGCAGGGCTACATCCCGCGGGTTTTACTGGGACTGTGTTGGCCAGGGGGCTGGTGGTAACCTGAACATTTCTCCTCTGCACAGACAGCTCAGATCCCACCATGGGCGCACAAGCAGAGATGATTGGGACATGCCCTGAAGCCCTTCCTGCACCTGGCTCCACTGTGATCAGCAACATATATTGCACGGCAAGAGGCACACAGAGATGCTGGTGTGTTACTCACAGGGCAAGAAAAGCCATGTGCCCTTGTCATGAAAAGATAAAGGCAAATTATGACCAGGAAGAAAAAAGGTAGTCCTGGGAAATGTGTTCAGCAGGAAATAGAGGCAGCAGTAGTCCCTGGAACATCTAAATTCTGAGGAAAATATTTTCTATTAACTAAAGACTGAGACTTCAATTGATGTGGAACATATTTAAGTTGGAAATCCCTGCTAAGGGGAGGGAGAAAGCAGTGGTGTCTTTAATCCCTCCAGCTCAGAGGAAGAAGGAAACTTATGTTTTGATGCAGGAAGAAGAAGTGGAATTCCTAAAAGACACAGAACGTCAGGTTCTTTATCTCCAGCTGCAATTCAGTTGATTGTTCTCCACTACACTACTTATTTTGTATTATCTCAAGTCTGCAGGACAAATACTTTGCTACCAAATCAAGCTATGAATAGAAGAGGACAAGTCAATACTGTTTCTGAAAGCAAACTAATGACACAGGCAATATAGATGTTTATGCTGGAACTTCGGCAAGATGTACTACTACATCACTGTAGGAGCTAGAAATCCTAAACCTGGAGTCCTCAAGAACAGCCTTTGTTCATGTGCAGGGCCTGAATTATTACCTGGTTTCCTGACACTGATTTCCATGTGATAACTACCACAGTTTAGCATCTTGTCCCATTTCTATCATAGATATAAAGGAGAAAGTTGAAAAAAACTGGAAATATATTTTAAAAAGGCCAATGCCCCTTGTTTTTACTGTAACAGAATCAAACTCATTTCTTACTGTGTTTGTGAGGTTGAAGTAGTTGGTAAATTCCTTGTATTTTTTGTATTTATATTACTATATTAGGTAAGCATCTCACAGATTTGAAGTTGTCCTCCCAGTGTTCCCATGCTACTCCCATGTTGCAGAGGAGGAATTTTGATGATGTTGAGGCAGTCTGAAACAGAATAAATGCAGGCCTCATGGTTTCTATCCTCAGAGTCACTGTTCTGTACTCTTACTACCCTTTAACAATTTCCTTTTTCAGAAAATATTGTCACCTTTTTTATATTTTAGGACTCTAGATCCACTCCATATACATACACTTGATAGAAGAGACAGTTCAGTTTTTCACTCAGTATCATTCTGACTTAAAGCAGTAAACGTACTGCATGAGCTTGTTTTGCACTTGTGTTCAAGCTGGATCACCTTGAAAAATGAAAATTACCTCTGAGTCTATGTTTTGTCTTTGGAAAGAGATGGGTATTAGAAGCAATTTAAAAATACTAGAACTTTACTCAAAGGAAAATGTTTAGCTACTTAAGAGCCTTCATTTAAAAAATTCGGCATTTGGGAAAAATCCTAAAGTAGGAGAAAATATTTCCCTTCTGCAATGACGTTTTTATGCCCTGTGCTCTGGTTAATTTCTATCAGTCATGCTCCCAGCTGGACACCAAGAGAAAAGAGGACTGTAATACAAAGCCATATTCCATGGTGCACTGTGGGAGGTTCAGTTCAAAAAGGAGAAATGAGACATGAGAAAACTGGGCTACAGTTTCCCTGCAGAACCACAATGTGATATACACAGTGAAATTTTGATTTTTTTAAAGTAATGAATTAATTCATGGACCTTTGGACCACTTTTAGACTTTTATGGAAATTCCTTTTTTAAACCCCGGCATCACATGGTAAGTAATACACACCTCATTCAGACATGTCATTATAAAGCTCTTGTTGTTTCCTGCTTATTATCTAAATGCATTCATACACAGTAGTTACATTTTCAGCATGTCATTAGATGTCTTGTAAAGACGTTGCCCTAAGGAGTCACAGACCTGTCCTGGCTGAGTCGAAGGAGCGCCCAGAAAGGGCTGTTAACAATTCCTGTGTCATCTACATTGATTTTTTTTTATAACTATTGGTGCCTCCATACAGCTGTTATCATCCTTTTAAATAATTTTCCAGACAAGAAATCCTCAGCAGTACAGCTATTTTTCTTGTGCAGAGGACAGGGAGACAGGTGAACCACCAGACTTCAGGTGAAAAATTCTGAGTGTTCAGTGAACCCAACCAAAGAAACTCAGGTTTCACAGTAACATGCATCAAGCATCTTACTTAACCACCTATTCCTGCAAAGGGCAAAAAAAGGATAATGGCTAATTTCTATGATAGGTTGGAGATGCATGCAAATGATGAACATGTGATACAGAATAAAAATAAATGGGTAAAAGATAGGAGACAGGTTAGTACAATCAAGAGTAAAGATTATTTCAGGGCAATCTTTCTTACTAGAGCAGGCACTTGACATAACTTAGTTTGACAAGCAACTCTCTTTCAAGAAGAATTTGGACATCCAGATGTTGATGGGAACATCCAGAAACAACACAGGTTGAAAGAGAGAGCACCATGGTATCAGACTCTTCTTTCATTAACTTCATCAGTAATACAAAATATCTTAGTCTAAATTCACTACTGGCTAATTGGCACTCACAGCTTTTCTTCAAACATTTTATCATGGGAAGCTCTGACTCATCTCTGTCATACCTCAGTCACATTTTCTAATGTGTAACTTCTGCTTTGTACTAAAGGTAAAGTGGTTTAAACCACCCATACTAGTTAATAATACACACCAAGTTATTACTTCCGTTCTTACCCTGTTGTCTCCCCAGTGGTTTCCTGTATTGATTTACATACATAAAACGAAAATGTAGAAAGAAAATACTGTTTCCTGTATTGTCTTACACTACACAGCAGGGTGGCCTTAATGCTTGGTTTCTGTTGGGGCTGCCAGCAGACAGGTGCAGGGTATTTTCTCTTTTGATGCGTGATGATGCTGGGTTTGGTGCAAGCATTTGTGCTATCAGTGACCAGACCAAGTCAGAAGTAAGACTCAGAATGATTTTAGCAAGGGTAGATTTCCACTGGGGACAGACCCCACTGTCTTCAAGGTAAGAACAACCACCTACTATGCATGTTATGACTGAAGGTAGGTCTGCGGACAGATGAAGAACCTCTGCAACCCAAGGATATAGGGCATAAAGATGGCCAGTAGGAAACCTTGTTATTTTATATCAGTTTTCCCAAGCTCACAGCATCACTGAGAGCTCCTTGTTTGCTGATACTCTCTCTGATTTGGGAAACTCCCTGCAATTTACTGTGGCTGCTTCCTCACCAGCACTGTGACAGGACACAAGTATGAGCTCAGATCCAGAGCACCGCGTGTGCTGCGCCCAGGTGGATAAACACCTGGTACTATATGAATATGTCTGCACAGCTTCTGTAGCCAAACTGGCCGATTTCCCCTGTGCTTGCTGGGGAGGGGAGCCAGTTGTGTCCCCCTGCAACCCACAGACACACGGGTGAGCAGCACACGCCTCGCCCTGGGGCTGCAGAGCTGCGGCGCTGCTGCGGCTGCTGCTGGCATCACCCCTGAGTGCTGAGCCCTGGCTTGCCACCCGGAGCCGCGCAGGCTGGAGAAAAGAAGGTGCGGCTCAAGCCAGGAGCAGGAACATCTCCAAATCCTCCCTTGCTCACAAAAGGAGTCAGTCCATAAAGCCAACACATAAACAAGTCCTCTAACCTTCCACCAGCCTGGGCAACACCACCAGACACCACACTGCTTCCAGAGATCTGCACACCAGCTTGGGGCTCGCCTGCCCCTACCTTTCTGTCCACTGTTAATTACCCTTTTGTCAACAGCATTTTCAGAGCAGAACCTAAAATTCATGAATCATTCTAAAACTCAGACAAAGAATAGGAAAGTACTCTGAAAACAGCCTAACCAAATTATTTTAGGGGCCTGTATGGTCCCAACAGCAACCGTAAACTGCCTGTCTCTCACTATCTGCCTTATTCTTACCTCAGGAAATGTTCTTCCCTGTTTCCCACAGTACACTTGACTTTCAGGCCCTAAATCCACTTTTGTAAACTAAATGTGGTGGGTCTTAATCACCCACAAAATAATACGATTAATTCACCTCTACCAACTATAGTTGTCAAAATCTCTCAGTAGGATTGCAGGATTAAGCAGTAATCCTTGATTTAGAGCCTGCTTTCCAACTCTGTTCTCATGAAAATACAATCCTATGATTGCCATTAATAGGATTTTACAACTGGCCTCTCAACAACTGAGCAGCCACCAAGGAGTCTTCAGCCCAACACCAATTCTGGACTTTGTCTTCTGTTTTCTAGAATTTTAACTCTACCATAACCTTCCTTTTAGCTATAAACAGATGATCCCTGCTGGCTTCAAAACTTGCTGGTGACGTGCTTTCACCTTGTTCGGCAGAAACTGACAATAAATTCAGCTCACACACCTGTTGCCTCTAAAACAAAATCCATCCGTTAGGGACCCAGTTTAGGGAACTGGCATATGCTAGGATCATGGTTGATATGAGTAGAATAAAAGATGTCCAGCCAGTTCCATGGTGGGTTTTGGGTTAGAATAACCTTACCTCATGCCTAACTCCTACTTTAATGATACTCTCATATCACCTACTGAGAAGTATCTGTAAGTCATAATGGCTCTCCCAGTCTCTCTAAGACTTAAGGGGTCCTAAGACCCTTATGACCCATGCATTTAATAGAGTCACAGAATGGTTTGTGTTAGAAGGGACCTTAAAGATCATCCAGTTTCAACCTCCCTGCCATGGGCAGGGTCACCTTCCACTAGATCAGGTTGCTCAGAGCCCCATCCAGCCTGGCCTGGAACACTTCCAGGCATAGGGCATCCACAGTTTCTCTGAGTAACTCATTCCAGTGCCTCATCACCCTCACAGTGAAAAGTTTTTCCTTAATATCTGATCTAAACCTACTCTCTTTCAGTTCAAAGCCATTTCCTCTTGTCCTAGCACTACATGCCCTTGTAAGAAGTCCCCTCCAGCTTATTCTCAGCATGCCCCACAGTTCTCTGCTCTCCACAGGACCCTAGAGCCTCCTGTTTAGTCCCATTTTTCAATGTGCCCTCAGCTCTCTGCTGTGGTTTACACCCAGACCTTCAGTCCACACTCTGAAACCCAAGCCCAACTCCTAACCTTTGTTAGAGCTGATTAATTATGGAATGAATTTCAGCTGGAAAGTGGTAATGACTGAATGACCATCAGGAAAAATTTCACTGCCTGAAAGTGCTAACAAAGCTCATCCCTGCGGGGTTTTTGTTATGGCTCATGTAAGTATATAGTTAGGAGATCTGAGTCCTGGCTATACAGAGGCTCCTTTATATACTATACCAACCTGTCCCAACCACACAAACCTCTCTAACTTGGTTTATAAGTCCTAGGTTGTTGTATTGTGTTTAATGAATGAATTGCAAGTTCTTTACAGGTTCCCTCCTGCTTCCAGGAATTGGAGATAGAAGAAGATGGAATTATTCAAAGACTCAAAGAAAGATAAAAGGTAGCTAGCTTCCTACGTACAGAATATTTGCAAGTGTTAGTACATTCAATTTACATCCACTGCAAAGCTGGTGTGTCCCACAAAGTTAGTGTCAGAGAGAAAAGTTTTAGGATAAATTATCATTCATGTGACATCTGGCTGTATATTCAGTTTAGATTGAAATGAAAAGAGTTTCCATATAGCCCATCATGTCTTTACTGTCAATACTAATTTATAATCCTAAGATCTGTTCAGCTTCTGTGTTTTGCTATTGTATCCCCCTTGTTCAATATCTGAATAGTTAAACTGATTCAGAAATAGCTGCTCCATCTCTTGGCAGCATCTGATATAAACACTGCTATTCAACCTTCCTCTTACTTGCAGAATCACCGAGGATAAGGTGCATTTGTGACTTGTTCCCCTCAAGACCAGGTTTCACTCTGGTGCCCTGGCCGTGTAGATGGTGACTGATGGTGCTACAGGGACCAGTCATGAAAGAGGTGCTCTATGCATGAGGGAGGTCTCAGAACCAGCTGTCCCTTGGAGACAGGGAAGCCAGGACATCCCCGATTTTAGATTGCAGTGGGCTGCAAACACAAGTATCTGGTCAATATTGAAATGTTAACATATTCCCACAATGACTCTTCTCATTACTTGTACGCATACTTGCCCTTTGGGGACAGGAAGAAGTTTTTTCCTTTCTCAGAGGTGTCTTGAAATTTTGGTCCCATAGGTGTTGAATGTAAGGTAGATTACAACTTAATCCAACAAAAGCCAGTTAGAAGTTTATTTCACTCTGTTCCTTTCCTAACTTTATTCTGACCCTCCCTTTGGGGTCATTTATTTCTCACATTAGTTAGTTGCTCTTCCCATTTGGGGATTTGGTAGTTTTAGTGAAACATTTAAAGGAGAAGACCAAGCAAACTCTCTCCTTATTAGGCTAAGAATGTTTGTTCTGCTAATATCTGAATATAAAAACAACCTAATACTTGGGGCAAAAGCAGGGGGCATCCTCAGGGGACTTTTCAAGCTCCTAGTGTTGTTTGAACTTTTCAGGGGAGACTGTTTAGATCTCATGAAAAGATTTTTGGGTTTGTTTTTTTTTTCTAGAATAACTTCAAGATACAGATTTTATCTGGAGGAATGAATGTATGAGACTAACACAATGATGGGCTATTTTCTTTGCTCTGAGGTCTTCCTTCCTTCCTTCCTTCCTTCCTTCCTTCCTTNTCCTTTCCTTTCCTTTCCTTTCCTTTCCTTTCCTTTCCTTTCCTTTCCTTTCCTTTCCTTTCCTTTCCTTTCCTTTCCTTTCCTTTCCTTTCCTTTCCTTTCCTTTCCTTTCCTTTCCTTTCCTTTCCTTTCCTTTCCTTTCCTTTCCTTTCCTTTCCTTTCCTTTCCTTTCCTTTCCTTTCCTTTCCTTTCCTTTCCTTTCCTTTCCTTTCCTTTCCTTTCCTTTCCTTTCCTTTCCTTTCCTTTCTTTCTCTCTCTCTTTCTTTTCCTCACCTTCTATATTTTTAAAATTTCTTTGTTTCTCTCTCATTCTCCCTCTGTTTCTCCCTTCTCACTTCCTTGTTTTCTCATATCAAAAAATAAATCAAATTTGCAAATGGACTTTTTTTTTTTAGATGGCATGTGGTGGCACAGTTCTAAACTGAGATTTTTTTCTTTGGATATTAACATCCCCAAATAGATTCTCTACTCCCTTCATGTTTGTTTGTTTAAACTAGGTCTCTTGGTATTGTAGCAGCTCAGGACAACTTTCCATATACTGCCATTCAGTTCCCACAAGAGTTAAATCCCAGGCTTTTAGCTAGATGACTTGCCAGTTACTGAGTGATGCCATTTGAAGCTCAGCCTCATATGATGAGCCTGAGACCCTTTATTTGGCATGCCTCAGACTTTTGGAGCAATGGAAGGACTGCACATTTCTTTTTGAGTCATGGTCAGAGCCACTATTTACTCCCCCTCTTACCAAAGGCAAATGGTTGGAGAAGGTAACCTTCAGCTCCTTCAAGGAAGTTCTTCAACAGCTTCAGGGAAATTTGAACAAACCATGGATGTATCTGGAAGGAGAGGATTCTTTCCATCCTCATCTCTGAATGCTGTCATGTGGGAATGACCTTAGTAAGTCGAGAACTTTTTCCTCTTTGTTTTACTCTCCAGAAAGAAAACTCCTTTTCTACAGTGATACAAACCAAGATCTTGCTTGAATACTTTCATACTCCAAGTCTTTTTTTTTTATACTTGAGTCTTTTTATTCTCTTTTTCCTTTCCTATTTGTTTTAACTCTTGAAGGAGGTAATTTCTCCTCTCCCTTTCTTCTGTGAAGCTTTACTATACTTCCAGCAGCACACTGTTTGAGCACTTTCCCTCTGCAGTTTTCGCAGAACACTGCTTTTAGGAGGCTTGCCATTCATTCTGGTCACTGCATTCACTTGTTGCATTCACATTCACCTCCCTACCACATCTCCAGCTATGTTCTTTGTTGTCTTCAACTGTCTCAGGAGGTGGCATGGTCAACATACAGGTGGGATCATAATTTACATTTTTGCACAGGTTTAAATGCCAGCAAGCCCTGAGGCTTTCCGGGTTGTTTACAGAATTCTCATTCTTAGACTGTGATATCCTGTCTGTTTTGAAACAAGGAAATGCAAGGCTCATGAGAGAAAATTTATGACTGGGGTGAATGTCTCTCTTTAAATAATCATTGCACAATTTCCTCAGTAAAACTTTTTTATTTTGCATTTGATGTTCTTAACTACTTGAGGATATGGATAAATTCTCATTATGGGATGTTAATGAACAAGGTAGCTAGGCAAGCTTATTGTCAAAAATTAGTCCCTGCTAACATCCGTAAATCCAAAAGCGTCCTGATGTGACTGTATTTCATCACAGGGGCAGCTGGGAAGTTAACAGGGAACGGGGTATGAAATATTTGTACAAAAATCAGCTGAAGCCAGTGCTACTAATTCTCTGTTATGAGATAAAAGGAGACATGGAAAAGAAGAACTTACTCCGTAACTCAGCAAAACAACCATTAAAACCATTATAACAATGGCAGGGAACCTGAACAGCTTATGGTGATGATGGTGATGATGGTGATGATGAATATGGTGTGATGAACAACATCTCCTTATGATGGGTTAGATTTGTAATGTTTGCAAGATACCTATAATCGTGATATGTGTAAACATGGTAAAATTATGTTATGCTGTGATAAATGACACTTAAAGCAGGTAAGAAATTGCTCTCTTAAATCAGTGGCATTTTGCCTTCCCTCCACCTCTGTACTTGGAGGGAATACAATGCTGAGTAATGACGTATTATTTTTACTTACTTAATTAAATCCCTTTCTGGAAAACTGATGTTGGTATCAATTCTTATTTTTAAAGGACAAAAAACCCCCGTGAGCCAAATTCACTTGAAATGCACATGTTTAACTTAAAATTAATGCCATTAGCTTCAATAGAAACTGAAGAGACCTGTCTGGGAACAATCTAGAGCTCTAACAAGAACCACCAATGCCATTCATCATAATTATATCATGAAACTGCAATGTGACAGAGACATTGCTTGTCCAAGAGCTCCTTGAGAGAATCTCTTTAGCTGTGGTGTAGCACTCACGAGCTGAGCCCCATAGAGAGGAAGGCTCAGGACTTCTGCTAGCGTGATGGGCTTAGTGATCTTTAACATTGCCAAGTGTAGTTGCAGCTGGGTTTTAGCTAGCATCAGTATATTAAAGCTGGTTTTCCTTTTGCCAAGGCCTTCAGGAACGACCAGAAATTGAGGGTCCACAAAACAGAAAGAAAAGGGGGAGGGGAGGAGCACACAATGCTCACAGTGTATTTTTATACATATTTACAGAAGGAAGAGCTGTGCTATCCAAACTTGAGCTTTCCCCATGGATGAGTCAAACATAACGTTTCATCCCAGCGAAGGCACAGAGAACATCTCAATGCACAGAAACATTTCTACACAGGAAAGGGTCTGGGAGATATTGACCCCACTTTGGGTAATTATGATCATCTCCTTCCTGGGTTTTTGTGAAAATGGAATTGTCCTCTGGTGCCTCTGCTTCCAGATCAAAAGAAACCCATTCACTGCGTACATCACACACTTGTCCATTGCTGATATCTCCTTACTGCTTTGTACGTTTATTCTGTCAATTGAGTACATCGCTGGTTTTGGATTTGCATACGGTTTTTACTATTATATAACCACCACACTATCTATTGTCTTCCTTCTTGGCTATAATACTGGTCTCTATCTCCTGACAGCCATCAGTATTGAGAGGTGTCTGTCTATTGTTTACCCCATCTGGTACCGATGCCACCGGTCACAGCACCAATCGGCAATCGTGTGTGCAATTCTGTGGACTCTGTCTTTTTTCATGACAGTAGCCGAATATTTAACATGCAAAGATGACTCAACCAAGGAACAATTTGATGATGGCAACCATTGCCAAGCACTGCTCATCTTCACATGGATCCTGACTTTTATGATCTTCATTCCTCTAATGATTCTGTCCAGCCTGATCTTGGTTATCAGGATTCATCGTAACTCCCTGAGACCTCATTCATCAAAGCTCTACATCATCATTGTGGCCACAGTCATCGTCTTCCTCATCTTCGCCATGCCTATGAGGCTGTTGTACCTTCTGAATTACCACCACTGGTCATCTTTGCTCAGCCAGCAGAACCACGTCACTGTTGTTCTCTCCACCGTTAACAGTAGCATCAACCCCCTGGTTTACTTCTTTGTAGGAAGCAGCAAGAAGAAGAGGTTCAAGGAGAGTCTCAAAGTGGTTCTTAGTAGAGCACTCACTGATGGGTTGCGGCCAAGAAGCCAGGAAGTTGGCATGAGCTTGGATATAGCCGAAACAATTTTCTAAAGCTTCGGAGGGAAACTCTAGGGGCAAATAATCGGACTTTGAACGTTTAATAAACCACTGCAAAACTAAAAGTATTTTTCTTCCATACAATGTAAAAAGCAGTGGTGAAATGGTATTGTTATCTTTGGTGGTTGAGCAATGGAAAAATATGGACTAGAATAAAGATAACTTTTATTTGTTTTGGGTTTTTTAATTTGTATTTTCTTAATTATTCAAACACATGCTACATTCTGATGTGACTATGTTAATCAAAGATACCACAGTGGAAAAGAGACAGGCCAACAGAGAATATTAAAAAAGGACACAGAACTATGTTATAAATAGTGTGACATTTATACAAGCACCAAGCACCCATAAATGCTATTGAAGTCATCCTGGCCTGTGTGCGTTCGTATTTTTAAAAGTCAAACACACTAAATGCAGGATTCACGTTACATACTGGGATTTAGTTTCAACTGTTTCCAGCTCATTTAAGTGCGCAAAAGAGCTGCTCCCTGGGGGAAACAGAAGAAGAAATCCACGCATGAGACTAAGTCCCCATATGTAGCCAAGCACATCCGGTGTAAATTTGATCTAGCAAGACATTTAAGTATATATTAAGTGGCCTAATTTATCTGTCATTAAGGGGCTACTTCACAGTTTGTTTTCAAAGTGTATGTTGCATAATTTCCACTGACATCGACATGTCTCTGGGTCCTTGGATAATTCAGTACTTGACACGTAGGAATATCTGGCAACACAGCGATGTTGTCAACTCACAGAGGGCTTTTGCCCTAATTATAAAGGGTGGGGCTGGCTTATCCCCAAAATGTCAGCGTTCCTGTAGGTTTAAATATTCAAGAAGTCTATGAGAAAGTCAGTCTCAACATTTGGTGCCCCAGCCACTTAGTATTTATCTCTTCTCTGGAGTATGTATATTCCCTGTGTGGCCTGTTTTACAACAACCAGTTTTGGAAAAACAGAAGAAAGAAAGGTGCCTCACTCAATGAATGACTGGAGCTACACACCAGCCACACTGTTCCAGCTGCCTGCCTCCCTCTGTTGTATGCCAGGGTACTGGGGTTGGTATTTCGTGGAGTTTAATTCCCAAGGCCACTTGCCCAACTATAGCCAAGCTGCAAAAGAAGAAAATAGCAAAGAGAGGGTAGGGCCAGGTCAGCTTTATCACACAGAACATGGGAGATCTTGGCAGTCAGAGCACTGTGGCACTTTCAAAGAGACATGCATTTACTACTGGCCCCCATGGAGCTCCAAATTAGCAGGAACTGAGACCTCCCCTCACAAGCACAGCAGCACCTTCAGCTTCCCGCCAAGTTTCCATTGGCACGCTTAATAGCTAACTGGGGAAAAAAAAATACAACCTACCCCTCCTTTGCTGAAAGATTGCCAGTCCTGGAAAAGGGAAGATTGTAGGTTTAGACAGAGGATTGGATGAGAATCCATGTAGAGAAGACATCTCAGAAGGATAAAGTGCCCCTTCCTCCTTGCATTGAAATGTTGCACTGTGCCACTGTAGAAAAGACTCGGGAGAAGGAAGAGGTTATCCATATGTCTTCCTGAGTCTCTCACTCCATCAAAACCTTTATCTATGACAGCCCCTCCACTTTTCCCAGTTTTTGTCTTTGAAACTCTTGACACCTCTATTGGTTCAGGCAATAGATGAGTGGAGTCTGCTTCTCTCTTAGGACAGAGATCTACTGTGCTGCTGGAATGACACATCAGCTGAGCAGCTCCCCATGGCCGATGGGGAGTGCAGGATAGGTCAAGTAGGTCTGTGGACACCTTGTGAGGCGGGGCCAGAGAGAAACAGAGAATGTGATGTCCATATACATATGGCATGTGTGTGCATGCAGCTGCTTAGGGGGACTGAGGGACTGTCAGGAAATTTGTCAATGCTGATAAATGCCATAAACTTAAATACTAGGGTAGATCCAGCCCCCACCAAGAAACCCCAGACTTTTCTTTAAAGCCATTCCCCACCCTTATCTCAAGACCCTTTACAATGATCACACAGAGAACCAGAGAGAGGGGCAACATCACAGGAAGCATCTTCAAAACATGCTTCTGGTGTAACCATACGCAACCCAATTCTCTCAGAGTGATTCAGGTGAGGTAAGGCATATGATTTACAGTGCTTAAACATACCCTGATTCTTACAACAGGTTTGGGTTAAGGATCACTATGCATGTAGCCAGGGCAGTAGATCTGAAGAGGCAATAAAATGCAGCAGGGCAATCTGGATGCTTCTGAGCTGAATAGGTGCTCTAGAACTTTTACCTTCTTACCCCTTTCCACATCTGCCTGGCCATGCCCTCAAATATTTCAGATTTTGGACAACTCTCCATAGATCAGTTCACAGAGCAGACAAAATTGACATTCAGCATGAGACAAACATCCACTGAGACAAATAAGAATGAACATCTAACAGTTGAAAAATTATTTATGTTTCCCAGTCAACAGATAAAAATAACTTAGGGATCTTTCTTCTTTATCATAGCACCTGATGACTGTTCTCTGCGCAGACAGGCTGCAGTACAAGGGGAACTAATAAGCACATGATTCCATGATTTAAAAAAAAACAAACAAAAAATAAAACAAGACATGGAAAATGTGACAATTTGTTGCACAAGGATGTGATTCTCCACCAGTCTGCATTTTCAAAAATTATTTGCAGTTGTGGGAGAGGCTGAAATAACACGGTACAGATCAGATCACGGTGTAAGCACTCTGTAGTGGTGCAGAACAGGAAAGATTGTCTTGTGGGTCAAGTATTAGCCATGGAGTTTAGAGATGTGGGTTCTATTTTAATGCAATTTTTCTGTCCCACTTTTTCCTGCCTCTAAAATGAAGGTCACGTTATTTTGCTTCCAGTGTTATGCTTTCACATTTACACCATAGACACTTCAGAACAGCAGCTATCTCTCGGTTATCTCTTGTAACATCTTGGGCAATAAGGACGTAATTTTGCTATGCAGTCAAGACAAGGAATTATTTAGGAAAGTAACGACCAGTATAGAGCTTACTTTGTTAAAATTCTCTTTACTAGGCTTTTGTTCAACTTGATACTAATGAATATTGTGTGATATAAAAGTGTGGCTAGAAATACAAAGAGGGAAGTCACTTCCCTAGGCATGGAAGAGTTTTTGCTCTTGTAGCTATTCCCTGGGTGGAGAGGATGATATGAGGCAGGCTTCTGTGCAGGTTCAGGCCCAAAATTATGTGATGAGTTTATGCAGCGGCTTTCCTCTGTAACTCACAAACTGTGAACAATCCTTGAGATATCAGGGGCAGAGGGGTGAGGAAGAAGATATTGCCCAGTTTACTTGTAGCCTGGAGCACACCCTGGGAAGCCCTCTGAGGGCAGCTGAAATGCTTCCCAGTTTTACTGGTTGCTGCAAACAACAAACCTCCCTCTCCTAGTGTGAGAACAAGCTACAAGTCTGCAGCATTCCCTGCTAAGATGCCTTAGGTCACTTTGCGAGGTGACGGTAAGATAGTTCAATTGCAGGGTCCTCCAAAAAATCCTAGCTAGATCATCTGGCTCCATATGCACCTCAGAGAGACTCATTCTCGAGTCCTCCCACTGTGCCAGTCTCAGGGAGAGCATGATCCACACACTGTGTTTTATGAGCAAATGCTGCGGTGATGATACTGGCCAGAAGAAGACATTCTCAGATGGTACCAGATCAAGGGAAAGCAGAAAATTGGTGTCAGGTTGTGTGTAGCTTCACACTATAATATGCTGCCTGCCATTTGTGTGCCACTTGCTGCTTCTCTTCCCAACTTCATGCAGAAATAATTTATTAAAATGCACTACACAGGGCTTCTAGCTACCCAACCATAAGGAAAGCCAGTTTGCTTTCTATTTGGTTGCCTAGGCACTTGAGCAATGTTCATATAGAATTATTCTCTTTTCCAGTTGACTCACACAAGCCTAAAAGATGAAGCACCAGGATCCACACTCAAATAAAAGTACTGTAGGTGCAAAACTTTGAATTCAAAGAAGAGGTACTGAGATAGCCTGCATGATTCCAATACTTCTGCCTTGCATATAATCATTCAATTTTTAATTACATGATTGCAACTGATTTTCTTCTCCAAACTGGACTCTTGCCTCATTAAATACACAAGACTGGACCTGCTGCTGGTTTAGTTAAGTATTTCTGGAGTCCTTGCTTCAGTTGTTTCAGAGATATGGAGGGTAGGAAAGGAGAAGGAGTGGAGGTGGCGTATCCATCTGGCCCCAAATCCTGTCTCCAGCAGTGTTCAGAAGCAGATGCCTACAGAGGAGAAGGAACAGTGCAAACACATATCACTCTTCTTTCTCATCCTCTCCAAGCCTTCAACAGTTATCAGCTCAGAAACACTTTGGTCTAGAAATCTTTATATTTGATAACTTTCAACTGATTTCTCTTCAACAAATATGTCTGACGCCCATGAAGGCATACAAGTTTTTTATGACTTTTACACTTTCATGGTTATCGTGAAGGATTGTCTTCAGGAATAGGAGAATGACATTCTTACTTGGATTCCATCATTCTAACCCTACTAAGCAAGAAGCAACACAAAGCAAGTAATTTTTTCCCTCAGAGCTGGACACAAAGCATCTCTGGAATTGGAGTAACTTTTAATTATTTATTTTTCCTGTTAAGGATTTGCTTTATAAAAAATATGGGTCTTCAAAATTGGACATTATAGCAAATAAACAGCAATTTTAATAATAAAAGTTAACAGGTTTCTGGGGTAAAGAACAAATTAAAATATCTATAGAAGCAGTATTTTTAGATATAGTCTACAAAGAGAGGTAACACTTTTAACAGCTACATGCAGGAGATGGACTGAATGCCTTGGTGTCACTGTTCTATCTTAGAACAAAGAAAATGTGTTAGACAAGGGTATTTTATGTTCTATGTTGTCTTTGGCCTGTCTAGATTTATTTTTTAACTCAAAGAGTGACATATGTGTTTCAGATATAACTTCTTAATGTCATTTGTAGGAAAAATGTTCTCTTTGTTACAAGTGAAGTATTACAGATGAACACATATGCTAAGCTCAGTGATGATACCCAAATACATACCACAGCAAAATGTAATTATTTTGTGAAAATAAATATATACAACCAGTAATTTTTGCTTTGGCTAATCTTGATTTTTTTTTCTTTCCCTGGGCTTGGCCTGGAATGGACCTGTCCTTAGCCAGGGGACAGGCTGAGCCTGTCAGACCAGTGTCTGAAGAGTAAACAACATCTCTATTGCTAACCTCAGCCTGGCTGAGGTCCTCTGTAAACACAGCTCTGCTCACTAACTATATTCTGTATATTATCACCTCTCTTTTGGTCCATTTATCTGCCAGCATATACAGCATTTCAGTATAACACTGGCCTCTGCTTCTTTGCAGCATTCCGTGTTGAGAAACTTTTCTCTGTACTTTCCTCTGTCTCGATTTGATGTCACCTCCCAGAGCATCATTCAGCCACTGCATGTGCCATCCTGTGGGTTCTCCCTTGTTTAATCCCTGTGGCAGAACACTTCAAGCCTACAGCACAGCTATTTTAACTCCTTGGGCAGTCACAGTGAAATATATGCCATGCATCTCTCAGCTTCTATCCATCCTGAGTTTCCTGCTGTGTACTCCACTCATACTCCCCTTCAGTTTCAACATTAGCATAAGGCTCGTAAAATTCTGCAGAGATTAAATGCCTCCCACCCTGTCTACTCAGAGTCACTGCAGTTGTCACATTCCTCTCTTGGCCATGCTCATGGCATCATGTACCTCCTGCAGCATTAGGATAACGAAATGCGGCCAAAAGGATTGAACAAGCTTTCAGCATCACTGCCCATCATCAAACACAGTGTCAGTCGTCTCATTATTGCTTTGTGTGGAGCAGCAAGAAAGAAAAGACACAGAAAACCCCTCCAAGTAGTTTTACTGAAGGCTTCAAAGACCAATTACTGCTAGCTCATGAGAACGTTCCAACACCTTTTTCAGAGAGCGCGCTCTGAGGCTTGAGCACACATTAGAACACTGCGAAGAGAAAAGTTAAGACAAATAATATACAGAGAAAACTATTTTCTCTCTTGTGTGGCACAAACCTTCTATCCTATTTTGGATGAAAACATACATGGTATTTCCCAATATTACTTTATTTCAGCTGCTAAGACAATAACTCTCTGATAATATTTATTACCAGTAATTTTTCCACTACAGTGCTTACTCACTTAAGGGTGAACTGTAAGGTTTTCTTCCCCATTATAACATCTATCATATCTTTAAATATCATGTCTGTACATGAGAAAATGCCAGAAAACTCTCTAAGACAGCTGTCACTTCATGTCTATCTGATGCGTATTTCTTAGCACATTCATATCATATTTATACACTTTCTGTTCATTTTACTCTGGCTCTGACTGAAAAAAGGCAAGGAAAATCTGGATTACTCCACTGATCCAGGTGGCAATAGTACCGATACAAAACAGTGCAGTTTGGAGATCTCCTTGTCTTGTGATCCACATGCGCATATTTTCATTATTTTATGATCTAATATGAATCTCTAATTGAACCATTTATGCAATACTGTTATTTGGCATTAATCCTGTAACGGCTTACCTGGGCCTTCATGTACACACTGATACTTATTTCTCTCTACCCTATCTCCTTTAGCAACTTGTGAATATAAAACACCCAGAGCAACGTGGTATCTATTATTCAAAAAACAGATTATTATTTTTCTTCTAAAGAAATTAATAAGCAACCTTCTTTCTTCTACTTCAGATATCTTAAAATGTTTTACAGACAAATGTAATAGAAATAAAATACATATCTGGAAGACATTTAATAGTAGCCTAAACATATTTATGAATGTGGCTATAAAAACAAATATATATGCATGGACAGAATATATAAATATATCATCATAATATATCAATAAATTCCAGCAAGGCAAGGTGACAAAAGAATCACCTGAATAAAGTATTCCACATATTTTAGTCCTCTACAAATAGCATATTATGCAAGAAGTGTCTTGCTCAGTTCTTTTCCCCTGAAAGGACTATGAAAGAAAGAAAATGTAGGCTGAGTCTTGATCCTTAAAACAAAACCAATTTGGTAATTTCTCTGCTGTGTATGAAGTTTGTTAATTTTTAAGTGTGATGCAGAAGATAGTGTTTTGATTTTAGTGCCCTTTGGCTACATGAGAAAGAATTCCCATTACAAAGAATCAGGAAAAATAGAGCAAACCAGAAATTTATCAGCTACCTTGTAACAACCAAGAAGGAACGGATGACAACTGATTTCCTTATATAATACTACTGAATTAGGCGAATTAATTACTGAATTAGAAAAGCTGCCTACTGTCTTAGAATAAAATTACAGCATGATGAAGCAGTAAGACTTCCAGATGTAAGAAGATTCATTTATTTGCTTCAGATCCACAAGAGATACCTGCAGGTTTTTGCCATGGTATAAAAGGGGTCTTTACATACCTTGTACCAGCTTGCACTTCTTCCAGCCGTGGGGCTGTTTACAGCTACTCTAGGTTAGTGTTGTAGTTTAGACCCAGCTGGCAATCAAGCCCCATGAAGCACTTGCTCACTCCCCTCCCAGTGGGATGGTGGAGAGAATTGGAAGGGTAAAAGTGAGAAAATTTGTGGTTGAGATAAAGACAATTTAATAGGGAAAGCAAAAGCCCCCCACACAAGCAAAGAAAACAAGGCATTAATTCCCGGCTTCCCATGGGTAGGCAGGTGTTCAGCCCAGGAAAGCTGGGCTTCATCACATGTAACAATGACTTGGGAAGAAACACCATCACTCCAAATATCCCCCACTTCCTCCTTCTTCCCCCAGCTCTACATGCTGACCATGATGCTGTATGGTCTGGGGGATCCCTGTGGTCAGCTGGGATTGGCTGTCCTGGCTGTGTCCCCCCCCCAATGCTTTGTGCAACCCCAGCCCACTCACTGGTGGGGTGGGGTGAGAGGCAGAAAAAGCCTTGTGCCGTGCTCAGCAATAACCACAACATCTCTACACTATCAACACCATTTACAGCACAAATCCAAACCACAGCCTCATACCAGCTACTGTGAAGAAAATTAACTCTATCCCAGACAAAACAGGCACAGTGAGGGAGCAGGAGGTTATCTTTTCCTATTAACACACCCTTCAGTGCTGAGCTGCAATTCACATTGAGATAATCGTGTTACAGATGAGGTCCCAGATGCTGGAAAGTGAAACACTTCATCACCAGAAGTTACAACGTGATTAGAAAAATCAAGTTACTGGAGAGTAAAACATGACAGATTTGGATCTGTCATATTTGGAAAGAGATAGTGATGTTTTTTGAATACATGATTAATGATAACAAATATCAGCCTGGGAGATTGCTGACAAATGTAAATCAGCATGGAAACAGAGTGAACTGTCAGAAAATAATTCTGAAATAACAAATACATTTGAGGACATTTTCATGTCCAAATCCTGCCTTGCAAGTGGGGACTGTGGTTTCTATTGCCACACTACCACACTGCCACATGACTGTTCATCTGACAGAATGCTCTCTGGGAGCACAGTGAGGTAGGTCAGCAAGAGCAGGCTCACATTCCCTGTCTTTCTGGTACTGGCACAGGCCACAAAACCAAAGCATGGTGACAAGCTCAAAGATGGTTGTCAACAAGAGACCACAGAGACAAGAGAGAAGAGCAACACAGAAGTAAAACAAGCCAGGACTGTGTAACAAGGTTTTAAACACTGAAGACTCTCACTCTACATTCACTGGTTTTGTAAGGTGCTTTGAAGTTAAACAATTTGTGATAAATTTCTGGTAGGTGCTTCAAATGAAACAGGGTTAGCAGAGAAATTAAGTCATATGCCTCTAACATAAAAAAACTTTTGCTAGTAAAATTTCATTGACTACCAATGAAAGTACCACTGGTTTACTCTGGTGAAGTGGTCTGTATTTTACAGTTACTGCTCTGCTTGGTCCAAGTCCACCAGGTAACCTAGCCCCTAGCTTGTGAACCAGGTCCTTCATCACTAGAAAATAGTGAGTTCTGATCCGAGTATAAATAGCCAAGAGTCATATTCCTTGAAAGCTAAGACTAAAGATGTGAGATGTGATGGAGAAACACAGAAAAGCTCTATGGACTTGCTCAGGCAACGATACAAGCACAGCCTTGGCTAGGGGCATCTTCTAATCTTATGAGCCACAAAACAGTGCCCTTTTCAGTGCAAACACTGAGTACAGCACGTAAGGACTTTCTCAACATGACAAAGATTTCACATAAAGTCAAAGTGTTCAGACAAAGTTGATGTTCTTTTACAGTATCATTGAAGAGTACCAGCTAGATTAGGAAATGTCAGTAATTATCTCTTTAGCTGCACTGGGAAGCCTAAACCTAAGTCTGCAAAACAAGGTCATCAGGGACTGTTTTCCTCAACAGTCTTAGTTTAATTTGTTATAAAGCAGGATAACTCATCACAACAAATCAGAAGGTAACTCTTACCCAGACCATGCCTTTAAAAATGCTAAAGAAAGTAGACATAGAACAGAAAGGGGCAGAAATCATTAGAGAAATAGTGAAAGAACAAGCAGCAAAAAGAATACGGAGCATTCAGAAATAATGGCAATGGGAGTAAAATTAGGAAGACTAAAATACAGTATAGCAAGCAAGAGAACAGGAAAGAAGAGAAAACTACCCAGTGAGTGGCACATTTGTAGTTTCTGAAAAGCTGCGCAGCTCCATGGAAGAGCCTTATAAAGTTTTCACGAAGTATAAAAGTAATTATTTTAATATAATGTAGCTTACAGACAGATAAACTGTCCAGACCTCACCAGAGAAGGAATTTCCTACAGTCAAATGTAAAAGAGCCTTAGATGCTGAAAGTTTTTTGTTCCTAGTTACTGAAAAAAATAGAGATCAGATATGAGTGTTAAAGGGAACTGAGACAGCAAGAGTTGAAATGAGCAGCCTCTCAACCAGCCTGAACTGCACAGCTGATAGTGGCCACATGAAGCAAGACTGTGGGTCAGAAGAACAAAAAATGACACGACATTTGACACCTGGCAAGATGAAAACAAGAATCCTAGAGGACCTATATATCTATCACCTACTCATGATACTGTGCCTACTGAAAACCATCCAGAACACGGAAGTTACAGCGTGACTTTCAGGTATACTGGGATTTACTGCACATAACTAGTAGCCATTGTGCTGAACTTCTCCTGAGGGAAAAAAAGGTAAGATTGAGACATTCGCATAATTTCAGAATATTTAAACACCATGCTATGGTATATGGTTAGCTGAGATGCCAACATCATTAAGCATGGGTGATAAATATTTACATTATTATTTATACTCAGAATTGCATATTCTTTGGGCTATGTGCAAAACATAGTTTGGGATACAAAAATGACTGTCACATAGCTCCTGCCAATTTCTATGCATGTAGCTAGTTTTAAACATGGCGGGAATACCATGAATCTTGAGAAAAGTGTTGCATCCACCTGATTACAGATTGATTGGGATTTGCAAACTTTTACTTCATAATTTTATGTTAAAAGTATTTGCACTACAGTGTGTATTTCAGTATTTCTGCATCTCTGTTGCTGTTCTTTCTGTGTTTAAACATTGGTTCATTGTTAGGTTGATGCATATGTATTAGCACAGTAGATGAAAAGAGAATTTCTGGTTTCTTTTCCTTTTCTAACTGGGACTTTTCCACCAGGTATTTCAATTTCTTTCCTTCTTGCTAGATAGCTGTTCACATACTTTTTTGTGTATGCAAAGAAACTGCTCTGAAGTCTTGTGCAAATACAGAGGCCTAAGCATACACAGCAGTACAAAGAATGAAGAATGCCGCTCTACATATCTTCATTCTTTTGTCAGTAAACAACTTTGAGTTAGCTCTTACCAGGTAACTGAAATTAACTGTTTCTACACTGCCAGGCACTGACACTGCAATATTTATATGTATTCTTAATGTTAGCAAGGTGAGCAGTCACATTATCTTCAGCGGAATAATCTACACAAAGATAATTTTAGGGATAAAGCTCTATTTGCAGAAACTCAGGTAGCTAGTATCAGCAGCTACAGTATGTCTGCCTGCTCTGCTGTCTGCAGTGAATTTCCAGGCTGATAATTTTTTAATTCAAGTTGGTAAGCAGAGACAGGATTTCCACCAAGACTTTCCTACTTGCACTGCTCTGTGTAGAGTGAGTGATGCCAGTCCTGCTAGCAGAGCAGCAAAGTTTAAGAAACATAGCCACAGAAATAATAGACCTGGTGGGTTTTTTTGTCAACTGCTTTGGTCTTTTTGAGTCTTTCAGTTGGTGTCATCAAGCTTGTCTTTAAACTATACAGGCTGGTGTCTTAAAAGCAGACAACAGGGATTCTTGGGTAATCAGATTCGGAGCTTTCAGGAATCCACTGAAGGTTAAAACAAAAGAGCAAGAACTGACCGCAATCCATTATAAGGTAATAGAAAACTGTAGAAGACAATAGCATTTACTCAGTCCCTTTTGTTATTTTTTTTTTCTGAAGTTCCTCTCCCCCTTCTAGAGCTGGTGGTGGTGTTTGTGCAGATATGCAGTGAGCCAAGTAAGTCAGGTGACAGGTACAGCTGCAAACTTACACAAAAGAGTCAGAATAGGTAGCTTTCAGCCAGAGCAGCATCTTTAGCCAGCTGACTGCCCTGCTGCAGTTTATGTGGGGAGTATCTGAGAGAAAAGAGAGGAAAAGGAGATCACAGCAGCCTGGAATCAGGCTGAGCTGCCAGAGAGACAGATCTTCAGTGCTGTCTTATTCCCATGGATGGATGTTAGGGAATGGGGCAAGAAAAAACTATTTCAGTTGTAGGCCTTTTTCGCTTTTTTGTGCAAATGGCTTTTGGAAAGTGTTCATAATTAGAGAACAGGATTTCATCACACAAGACAGCTGTCTGTTTAATGACTGTAATTTTTAGCTTTCTATCATTCTCGTACCCTTATGCCTCTTACCACTCTCAAAGGTGCTTTTCTTCGTAACTGCACTTTCATAAAAATTTACTACTAATTATCTCTTTTGAATCTTAATGTTACAGTTAAAATTTGCTAAATCCTGGAAATAATTATGCAAGTTCTGGGCTGGATCACTTTTCTCTGTAGTCCAGGAGGCACAAGAAAGTTTGCTCCACTTCCTCTTGACAAGGCTACTGCCTTGTGCAAGCCTCCCCTCCTGCTCTCTGTTTGAAATGGGGGTCATTTCTACACCATGCCAGCTTCCCTGCTGCAGCAATAACTCTTACAGCCAGACAACCAACCACATCACTGTCGCTGCCTCCTCTGTCTTCATCCCTAATGGGTCTAATTACCTGACCTCTCTCAAGATTTCACTGCATATTTCAAGTAACCCCACTTATTAAAACCCCACTTAATATCTTCCAAACAGCATTTCTTTGACTCAACTACCAAGCCACAGAATCACGGAATGGTTCAGGTTGGAAAGGACCACAGTAGGTCATCTGATCAAGCAGATCACGCAGATCAAGCAGGGCCATCCTAGAGCACACGGCACAGGATTGTGTCCAGACAGTTCTCGAGTATCTCCAGTGAGGGAGACTCCACAACCTCTCTGGACAAACTGTTCCAGTGGTGGTTATGGGCACAGTAAAGACGTTCTTTCTCATGTTCAGCTGGGACTACCTGTGCATCAGTTTCTGCCATTGTCTCGTACCCTGTGGCTTGGCTCCATCAAGGAGAACCTGGAAACTTCCTCTTGACACTCCCACTTCAGATACTTATAGACATTGACGAGGTCTCTTCTCGAGGCTGACCAGGCCCAGCTCCCTCCAACTGTCCTTGTTAAAGAGTTGCTCCAGTCCCTTAATCTTTGTTGCCGTCCGCAGGACACGCTCCGGGAAACTCCAACCCAGCCGCAGAGCGTGCCACGGGCCGAGCCCCCGTGCACCTCACGCCGCCGGGAAGCCGGGGGTGCCCCGCGCGGGGGGCGCGGGGGGACCCCGCCGGGGAGCGAAGTGACGCGCGTCACGTGAGCACTGTGCCCGCACATGGCGCTGGTCACATGACCGGGGCGGGGGCGCGCGCCGGTCACATGACGCGCCGCCGGCGCCGCCTGACGTCCTGGGGCAGCCCGGCCCATGGCGCTCATGGCCTCGCTGCTCCTCGGCGCCCTCCTGGCGCTGCTGCCACCGTCCGGGGCGGCCGCCGTAGCACTTCCCGACTCCTACCAGGACTTGTGCAGGTGAGCGGCCGGTGGCACGCGATGGGGCGGCTGGAGAAGGGCTGTAACCGAAGGGGGAATACGGGAAGAGGGGAGGGGTCTCCCGCTGCCCGTGCCGCTCTTGCCCTCCGCGGGAGCGTAGCCCCGGGGCTCGGCAGCGCGGGCCCGGTCGCCCCGAGCTATTAGTCGCCCGTTCCGGGAAGGGTCAGGCCGAAGATCGCCGGCGAAAGCGGCGGCTGTGTCTCCAGGCGTGAGGCCGAGGCTGGTCCATGGCAAACGCGTAGCAGGGCTGGGAGCCTGGAGGGGCGGCTGAGGGACCGGTCCCTTCCGGGACCTCTCTGCGTGGATCTCCGCAGATACAGGAAATTTGCAGATGAGAAGATGAGTACACTTGCTCTGTGCAAGTCGCCTGTGGTCAGGGCTATTGGTTTATGTGCCTGTGTTCAGTCTAGTGTGAAAAACCCCAAAATGTTGTTGTTTTGGAAGGGATGTTACTTGAGAGTTAGCTTCTTACTAAGGATATCACAATGTGGCATTCAGTTACTTACAGGTGAGTTAAGAAAACTTTGAGAAACTGCCATGTGGAGATGTCGCCATTATTCATGTCTTGACATTTTCTACTCTAATTTCAGCCGTGAATTTAGTCTAGCACCAATATCTTGCCAGTCTTAATTTCTTAGTTATTTAACCAGAATATGCAGAATACTTACAAGAACACATTATTTCAATCAATGTCGCTGGGAAGGCACCAGTGTAGCAGCCTGAATGTAGCACTAAGGGCAGAGGTTGGATTGCCGGAGGGAATGGGCTGTCCACCTGGTGGAATCTGGGCTATTAAATTGTTAAATGGCGAAAAAGAGAAAAAGTAGGTTAGCTTGCAAGAATAACCCATGAGGGTGTCAAAGAATGGTTTTGTCAGATGACTACCCTAATGACAGAAATGAGAAGCTATTATTTAGCTTCTGGAGGGAATTTAGCTACTCTGGTGAGTGGTTTTGTGTTTTTTTTTTTT
>VZRN01000256.1:424858-540942 GCA_013397935.1 Dasyornis broadbenti
TTTTTTTTTTTTTTTAACCCACCGTAAATTATTTGATTGTCAAACAGTTCCTACTCTGAGAGTAATGTTAAGTCCTGTCAATGTCTGTCTTGGCTTTGTTGTGTGTCTGTGACTAGAAGAATATTTGACAGTGCTATGGGGAGACATGCAGTCTCATTTTGAATGCAAATTACTTAAGCTAGTTTCATTTTGTTACTGGCAAGTGAAAATAATTTGCAAATAGATACCACAAGCAGCAGGTTTCCTTTTAAGATGGACTGCTTCAAAAACATGTATTTGCTGTTGTGCTGTTATGGGGAAAAAACTACTTTGAAGGACTTATGTCCAGTAATCTAATATGGATAAAAGAAAAAACAAGAATTTGTGGTCTGACAGGTGGGAAGTCCCCATGGAGTTCAGTGGTGAAGTGTCTTCTTGGATACAATTGCCAAAAAACTATAGCAAGCGAGGAATTATGCAGGCAGTGCAAACACACAACTGGGGAATTTCTCAGCCAAAAGTTACAATGTTGGTGTGCAAGATAAGTCTCTGACCAACCTATTTTTGTACTGGCTTAAGACAAGGTTTTTATTTGTTTCACAACTGTTAAGAAAACAATGTCCTGGGTTTTGTGTGCTGTAGTAGGGCTGGTGAAACTGCAGCAGCTTCTGTGTCTGGTGTGTGAATGTTAAAAGGTGGGCAAAGAAGGAAACTGCTGGGGATTAGAAGAGGCATTGGCTCTCCTTTAAGTAAGAGTAAGAAAGCTGTTTTGCAGGGAGAAGGAAAGGTGTCAAAACTGTTTTGCGCAAGAACTGTGGCATGACGCTACTTAAACTTGAGTTGGAGGTTTTCATTGTTTTGTGTAGCCTTACTGCTGGTATGCTTGGATGGTCAGGAGAAAGAAGAAAATCTTTCGTTTTCTGAAACTTTGTCTGATGGCATGGCTTCAGTCACTGATTTTGTTATGCTTTCTCCTTTGTTCTTGTGTGCTCCTACAGCTGACTGTGCTGTCATGTGACTCGCATTTGAAATTCTTTTTTTTATCTTCTATGTAGAGGTTTCTTCAGGATTGCTGCAGTATGAGCACCTGGGAAACAATACAGGGAACTGGTTGGATATAGGAAATTACTAGCCAGTTTGGTCTCTTTCTCAGTTTTTCTTCCCCTTGTATCTTTCATTTACAATGCAGGAAAAATTCTGGAATTAGAGTTAATTTTATGACCTGCTCTTTAAGTCCATCTGCTTCAAAAGAAACCTTGGCAGTTTGGATTCACCTTCCACATAATACTGCGAAAGTTGCTGTGTAACTTTCCTTTCTTCCTAAAAAAAATGCAGAATATGTTTTGAGTATGATGGTAGAGCATTAAATACAAACTGCCTCCTCTGTGGGCTGTTTTGCCTGGAAATCTGTACTGGATGAGAGGTGATTTAATGACAGATGATGTTTTTGCCCCCTGCAAGAACAGGAGCCGGTACATAACTTCAGTGATTTTTAGACTTGTGAATGTAAGGGAGTCTCAAAGAGGTGTACAACACAGGATTGCTGTTACGCAGACTTCAGATTTTGGGGTTATAAGTCAATTTTATTTTAAATGCGTAGCTTTTAATAACACAACTCCTACAGCTGGCTGTACCTACACTTCTGTTCATTCAAGTAGTGCTTTTTTCAGCCTTTGTTGTGAAACCACAACTGTGCTCATCTGTGCTGCCTGAAGCCCTGGAGCTAGCATTCTGCTTGGCCTTGGTGAAGATGCACATGCTGAGTACAGAGAGGTGACCTTTAGGTGCATTCATTCAGCTCTATTAAGTGCTTTGACATATTAAAGTTGGAGATGTCATAAATAAGATATTACTGGACTTGTATACTGATGTGAATGATTGTCACATGCCTGGGAAGCTGCCATTGTAATGTCTGAATGTGATTTCTCAGCACATGAGCAGCCTCCTATAGCTCTTGCGTACTTCAAATTGCTGCCCCTTTTCTTAAGCATTCTGTAAAATGCTATAGTAGATGTGGTTTAGAGTGCAGCATAGGAGACCAAATGTCTTCTGGATGCAAAAAGTTGAAGAGCTTGTGGTGTAGCTGAAAGGCTGTCATGCATGACATACATGCAAGAAAACTTGCCTGAAGACACACAGTGTGTGTGATAGTTGGAAAAGGGGACGGGTGAGCTAGAGCAGAATGGGTAGGGATGCGTTAGAAAGCTCTTGAAGCATAGGGATGGCTGTATTTTGTGCCATTCAAGCTTGCATTTTCTGTAAGGAGAGCTTGCTTTGACGTAGAGATTTCTCTACCACATATTTGTGTGAAAATGGTAGTCAAATCTAATAGTGATTTCTGTGGCAAGTGAGATGCAAGCTTCAAATTTGCAGTGGCCATCCTGGAAATTGTTCCTGAGCTTGTCTGACTGAGATTGTGCTGTTTGAAACTCTTCATAAAGAGCTTCGGGTACTAGTTTAATCTCTGCACTGTTCTGGTAGCTGAGAAGCATCTGGACACAAAATCATGTGGATGCATAATCACATGTGGATCTGCTTTCCTACTCTGTGGTTGTATGTTGCCTTGTTTCTCTGCCAGGTCATCTGTGTAACACCCCTTCAGCAAAATGAGCTATTTCAGTGCATTCCCCGGAGAGGAAACGCATGATTCTTTGCAACTGCGCTTTACAGCTGTTTGGGAGCAGGGTGCACTGTTCTTCTTAGCAGTCATCCTTTAGGTAACAGTTTGACAGTTTGAGGACCAAAAAGCTTGAGCTATTGTTAGGAGAACCGTGGCAGTAGTCTCTCTGGTGCTCTTCTGATTTGAAGTGATTCACCAGTGCTCAGACCTCAGCTTGGCTCTGGCATTGGGATGCACATGCTGTGACAGGCATTAGCCTTCTGCACCTGGTCTGACTTCAGTGCCTCTGCTCCTGATCATAAAGTCAACTAGACTTGCTTTTCCCTTTCTCATATTGGTTTCTTCGTATTGTTTCTTCTATTTGTAAAAAAAAAAAAAGGCAGAGCTCTCATTTGATCTTGCAGCTTGCTGAAAAGTAGATTTCATTTTCTTTTTCATGCTGTTGCTTCAGTGTCTTAAAAACAAAACTAGGTAGCTGGAAAGGCTGACCTGTAGGCAAGGTTATTCCCAATAACTCGTTTGGACCTTGCTTGCACAACTGCTTTTGACAGTGGCCTGAGCAGGCCCTGCCTCCTTTCCTGCCTCCTTCTGTGCCTCCCAGTGCTGGTGCATAGCCAGAAACCTCCATAAACCAGACTGGGAACTGGCCAGGCTCAGTCCCCCTCCACACACATGCACATGCACCTGTTGTTTTTGCGGAGTTAATTTTGAAAGAGGACAGTCCCTGGGCCCAGCTTGTATCAGGTGCTTGGGCCAGCAACACTGGCAGGAGACAGGAGAGCCTGCCCTGGGGGGAGTGACATGAGCATATGTGTCATCCCTCTAATTGTGGGGTAGTTCACAGTCGGGTTTATCAGAAAACAAGCGTCATGTTGTCGTTTCAGCAAAATCAACTGTTTGACAGTTTTAATTAGGGCAGACACCGTGTTTGAGCCCCGACCTTGAATTGCTCCTGAAATGGCTGTTTGAATGGTTTCATCTGCAAGGTAGCAACTGTACTGAGCCCCCTGGATCAGACGACGCATCGCACCCCACCCCATGATCATGACTGTTGCTTTTTAAAGCTGTTGGTTTAACAGCTCTCTAAACTAGCTCAACTGCATTGAACCAGGATGGCTTAAGCCTTTCAAACAAGATAACTTCATCTGACCCTGGCAAGGAGGTAATTACATCAGGCATCACCACTGGTGGAGGTGAGTGCTGAGCGAGCTGGAGGAATCCAGTCCATGTGAATCACATGGTCAGGATGGGCAATGTGATTGCCAACAGATTGTTTCCATTATGGATTGCAGTGGAGAGGTCAGCTTGTGTCTTACTGGAAAGTAGAGCACATGCGACTTGAAACTATTCCCAGGTACTGATTTAATGCCAGGAGTCCTACTTGTGTGAGAAATAATTCTTGCTTTTGCTGTGAAAGTATCTTTCATCTGTCTGAGAACAGCTGCTTAGGCTACATCCAGGCTGCTGTTACTCACAATGAATAAATCCCACCTTACTCCTACCACACATTTAAAAAAAAAAAAGTGTCTATAACATCCATGAAAGTAATACTACTCTGAAACTGCACTAGATTTTCACTTTTATGTGCCCCTGAAGTTGTGGTTTGGAACATGATTGAACGTTGGATTTCATATTTCTTTCGTGTGGACTGTTTTGAAGGACTCCTCAACCTTCCCTGTACTGGGGCCTGTGACAGGGCAGAGGGAAGGTCTGGCTTCAGTGGCTGCTTTGCTTCTGTTCCGTAAGCTGCTCATCTTGTTTCTCTTTTGTTTCTGGCCTGTGGGTGAACTGACTTGAAGATGTTGATTTCCTCTATTTCATAACATGGAACTTTGAAAGCAAACCCTTAATCTCTGAGTGATAATTCTTTTGTGTAAAGGACTAAAATTCTTGTTCCATTCAGAAACAGATTTTAACTTGCAAGTTCTCTATAAAAACCAACAACACACTGAAGAACACTCCAGATTGATCAAAAACTTAGTGCCTTAGTATTATATGTTACCTTTTTGTCATCTCCCAAAAACAGTAAATAAAAAAAATAGAGTACTGGAGCCCTTGAGAAATTTTCAGTTCTCAATTTGAGAAATGCTAATTTTCTGGGGCTTCATTGTGAAGAAATTGGGTTTAGATTAAAGTGAATTTTCTCCTGGATGTAAAACTAGCTTTGGTTTTAATCTCTTGCTGTTTTCAGAGCCATTGAAGATAGTCAGGTTCTTCTAACTTTTTATTTGTGTGTTGAAAAGCTTTATTCTGTTACTGAACTTTAGTTATTCTGTACTGTAGCTTAATTCTCATCACCCTCCAGCATCGATGTTGCCTTTATCCACTTCAAAAATGCAAGTGACTAGCTCAGAGAACTAATCAGTGTGATTGTAAAAGGTCAGGTCTGCCTGCTTATGAGGAAAGAATAATGGCAAGTATTTGTCTAGGATTGAGACACAGTCCTTGAATACATAATTTTGTTGGTGTTTTGGGTATGACTCAGTACCTGGCAAGTTATTTTTGAAACCTATATTAGGATAAAAAGCCTCAAATATAATAATATACTAATATATAAAAATTTTCTTTGTTTTTTTAGTTCACAGAGAACTCTTTTGTATTTGTCCCTAACTAGTTGCAGCCATTAGCAGTCTGAAATGAGCACAGCTACTGTAGTACAGGGAAGCCAAGAGTCCCATAGTCAGTAATTAAAATGGAAAAGTATGTGATATCTAAACAAAGAGCCAGCGGTAAGATATGGGATGCACTGGATTTGAGAGGAGTTCTTGGAAGATTTAAAATCTAAAATAAAGTAGCTGAACTGTTACTGCCACTTTCTCACTCAAGGACTGGACTTCAGAGCTGAACAAGAATGGTTTGTCCTCATGGGGTGATCTGGAGTGTGATAATGCTGAGTGGTGCAACACATAGGACCTAGAGATTAAGGCAAACAAACCTGATGGGTGAAGCTTCTTATCCACTGAGATTTGTACATTAAAACAAATGCTTATGTGGTCAAATAGGCTCACTAAATTTTGTGAGTTGTAAATAATAGGAATGCCTAGTAAGTCACTGTGCTGTCCTCAGTTTTCTGATGTGATGATAAGTCTGTATTAATCCTATTAAAGTTTCCACCTGGGATAGAAGGGAAGCTGGGAAATCTGTTATGTTGCAAAAATCAAGTGTCCAGAGGATGCAGACTAATGCCAGTGCCAGAAGAGGAGTATCTGAGCCAAGGTGACGGCAAATGTTTATTGAGCTGTGCTTTTTCAACACAGCTTGGCCAGAGCACCCTGCTTGTAAGCCAGGCTGTCCAAAGAAGTCCTGGCTCTAAACTAGGTGACCTGGGCCTGCCTCAAAACTGAGCAGTGCTGTGTCATGCGACTGACCACATTTCACTGCAGTCCTAGTGCCTGCTGTGAGAGAAAGGAATCCTTGCTCTACCTCTGAACTATGCTGCATTTGATTTTTTTTCTGCTGTTACTTGGATTTATTCCTGGTTATATTTAACCTGAGTTTCGTGTTCCTTCTCTGGGTTTTAGACAGCTGGCTTTCTGATATGTCTGTAGCTAGGTAGTGTGATCTTTCACTGAGTGTCTTGTAGGTAGCGCTGCTTCGTTTCCAGCTATTGATATCACCCTTCAGGAACTGTCCTTCTGGTATATATAAAAAGCCTAAAGGTGCAGCTAGGCCCTAATAAGCACTATTAGCATCTTTTGGTCTGAATACTGTGAGACTCTCAAGCCCAGTTTCAACCCTGAAGCTGTGTGGCTCCACTGCAGGATGAGACTGGCTGCTCTATTCCACCTAGACTTTGCAGTTCTGCTGCTGTTGTTGGGTACTGCTAAAGTGCAGTAGTGTCCAGCCTGCCAAAGATGTCTGAGAAATTTATCAGGCTGTCAAAGATAACATATCACAGGTGATGATCCGTAGTCAGAGTGGCCTTCACAGAGGTTTGATGGGGAAGAATGGATGATCGGATGTTCAAGAAAGGGAAAAATGGACTTGATGTTACGTTAACAGTGGTTAACTCTGTTTTGTTCTTAGTCCCAACAAAATTGCAATTATTTCTGGTATTTGCAAATACAGAACATGAATAGGAATTTAGGTTAGTGGTGCTCTTACTTGATTATTTCAGGGACTGGTGTCTGAACTTCATATCATCTAGATAAGTTGAATACCAACTGACAGGCATTTTTGTCTTTTCAGGTACACTTGGAAAGCAATTGATGCAGACAAAGAGGTGCTTTATTTTATAAATTTCTGTTCCGGTGTTGAAGAGTGTGGAAGGACAAGTGCAGTCTGTGCATATGACATCAAGGAAGACACCTATCTGTCTGTAGGTAAGTAAACAAGTACCTTGTAGGTAGTTCAGAGCCATGTTAATGGATGGTCTTACAACTATTGCGAACTTCCATGTGTTAGCAAAGATTTTTTTTTTTTCCACCTCTTGGAACAGTGTAAAATTTTGTTTTGTTGCAGATTTATTGGGAGATTTGTTAAAACATGATCTGATTGTAGATAATCACTTTGTGGAACAGTGAAACGTATCTTATGGTCTAGTTAACTGTAATCTAGTGTGAAAGTATGCAAGGCTATCTCAAGTAGAATAAGTGCATCTACCTGTGACAGGATATGGACTGTGCACACCTTTGTAAGTACTGAACATGGGATAGAGCTTGAGTTACAACTCTAAAGTATGCCTCAGCCTAGCCTGATGTAGTATCAGCTCTCTGTTCAGAGGCAGGTTACTCTCTGTAATGCAATCTTGGGAGTATTGCTAAGTATCTGGGGTGTTGTCTTCAAGTTGTTCCACACAGAAAGGAAGTTAATTACATGCAGTTCTCTGGTTTTGGTTACACTTGTCAAATCTGGTGATGGCTTCAGCAGTTCACAGATGTCCTTGGTATTCTGAGGAGAGGTGGACTTGTACATGCTGATCTGAATATGAAGCTGGCGTATTCCTATACACATGCACACGATTTCATCAGTCAGAAGCACTTTGTGCTCTGAACAGTATTTGTTCATGAGTTCATGTTATTTATTTTCATGGAATTTTTTTGCTTTCAAGGTTGCTTTTGTGCTTTGGCTAACAAAACAATAATATGAGTACTGTTTAGGAGGCTTTCTGATAGTTGACTGTTACTTCTAATAGAACAAAGTAACAGCTTTCTGAAGGGCAATATCTCTTCAGACTGCTTCACAGTATCTGCAGATCTGAAGTCTAGATTTAACATTCTTGCCTATCTTGCCAGTCATTGGCAGACAGCTCTTATAAGAAGCTATGTGTCTTCATTAAATTGCTTGAGCGTGAACTGCTGGAATATGATGAGGACGATGGTGTTTCTCATCTGTGTGCCATGTACAGCAGCTAGTCAGCTTCCGTTCTCCCCACACCCCTCTATTAACTGTAGAGATACTTTGGTTTCAGTCTGTGGACAATCAGTGCTTTCAGACAAATTGTTAATGTTGGGACCTAGGCTTACAGAATCACTGAGTACATGAATAAAGGTATATTTAGGCTTCAGAGTCTTCTGGGATGACGATTACATTTGTGTTCAAACTGCAATTGCATGTAGCGTAATATCTTCTCTGAGGAGTGTGGCATCTTAGAGCCCTTGATGCTGTTATTCTTGTACAGTTTAGGAATGAAACACATTTTTATTTCCTGCTGGTGGGGGTCTCAGCTTTTATGCTGTTGAGGCTTCAGTTGCTTGTGGATTAGAAAAGAAAGCAGCATCTGAGTGTCTGTTTTAACATGCTGCTTTGGGTGAGACTGGAATGTGGCAGGTGGAGTGAGATTGAGGAAGTCTGTTCTCCCCAGAGAAGTGTGAGAACTAGAGGCTTGTGGAGGTTTTGTTCCACACTTCTTGTGGAAAGAGGAAGGGAGAACAGAACTGGGTGATGACTGAGCAGTATCAAATATTCCTCTGTATGCAAACCTTGCGTTCCTGAGTGCCTCAGTGCTACTGAGTGGAAGAGGATTTAGCAACAGATATACTGTGGTCTTGCCAAGGCAGTTTGAAATGACTTTCAAAGGTTAAGCCACAAATCTTGTTCAAATAGGATATGTTTTCAACTACCCTGCAATAAAGTGAGAAATGAAGGTGAGCAGTTAACATTGTAATTGAATTTTGCTTTGTTCTATTGGTCAAATTGTGCAAGTTTTGTTTTTGCTCATGCCTCTAGGTGCACTGGAGCTTCATCACCATCACACTGAGTTTCGATCGTGCTGATGGGTTATTAAGCTTGTTTGTTAAAAAAATAATTAAAAAATACTCCTAGTGAGAAAAGAGGAATCTCTCTGATCCAGGTCTAGGCAGGTGTAGACTCTCAGTTACCTAAACCAGCTAAACCACATACTTGTCTTCAAGTAATCCAGATGATGAGGTTACCTGTATGCCAAAATTGAGGGCAGCTGCAAGACTTTTATGTGGGGGAAGAAGGGCGATTTGTCAGCTGATAAATTTTATTGTAAGCTTTCTTCAAATATGGGCTTAATTGGTTCTCTTCTTCATTCTTTCAGAAAAAAAAAAATCACTGCACACAATTATTTTGTTTTTTAAATATCAGCTGTGCAAAGGGTGGTGGCTGTTGCTCCCACCTTTGAGAGGTGTTAAGGCTATTTGCTCTGTGGCAGTAATCAGTCTGTGTCCCAGAGAAGCCTTGTGGCAAATGTTAACTGTGTGTCAGTGTGATGTACCAGGGCAAATGTTAACTCTGTGTCAGTGTGATGTACCAGGCTTTTTGTGGAGACCCCAAAGGCCTCTCCTCTGCACTTTTTTTGATTAATCCTAGAAGTTTTCAAGGTGTAGGCAAATGTTTAGTTCATGAATATCCGTGAGGATGGAAATTACATGGTAGTTATTTAACTTTTTAGCTTACCATGACACCTAGTGACTCATGTGCCATGTAGTTGGAGTAGTCCTAAAAAATGAAGATATTACTTTAAGTGTTTGTTAACCTGGTGGTGAAATGTACACTTTGTCCAGCTGCAGTAGGATGAGTGGACATGAAATGATAGCTGCCCCCTAAATACCTCTTTCTTCTGGACTACTGATTAGATGTCTTCCGTGACTGCCTTTTTCCTGCTAAAGAGCTGAACAGATGGAGTCAATGAGCAGAAGGTGTTGCGGACACTGCCTTTGATACTGATTTAGCACAACTGTGTAATATGAAGTATTTGCTGCTAATTCTTGTCAACATTGCTAGCTGATTTGTAATGTGTTGCTTTGTGGAAGGAACACATATCTGAAGTCATGAAGAGCATGAGTGATCATTTTAGGGGGAGCTTGATGTTATAGTAGAAGTGGTTGCAGCTCTGGAAGGAAGCTGATCATGTGAGGGGTTGATATTCCTTGCTCTGAGCAAGGCTGTGATGAGCTATGTGCCACTGAAGAGACTCTTGCTAAAGCTTTTAGCAAGTTTTCAGATTTTTGTAAGCATGCAGGGGGGAAAAGAGCGTGCGTGTTGGCCTGTAGTGAACAAGGTATACTGGCTTAACTTGTTTTTTCTTGAATATTACTTTAACTGAGAAAATTGGAATCAGCTGACAAGTGTCTTTAATGCAATGTACTGTCTTTTTAGCACTGAGAGAAACTAGTTCATACAGAGCACTGAGCTAAGTCCTCAGATGGTGCTGCCATAAGTTCTCTGCTAAATGTGGACTTGTAGTTGTATACATTTGTGTTGACTTCGTTCTGCTAATCTGTGGAAGAGGCCACCTTGACACTGTCTTCTAAGCAATGATGTGATAAATAAGACTTTTGCTCTTAAAGCAATATGCAGCTCTTAGGTTTAGGAGAGCTGCATAGCATCAGTGCTGGAGGCTGGAAAACCTGAAGATGGCCTTTTGATAACACAGGAAATGTAAAAGGCACAAACCACATGTATCATCTGTCTGCCCAGTTTTTTGACTTCTGCTCGTCTTGGTCTCTAGACTATATTACTTGGGTGCAGAGTAGTTTTGCTTGCCTTGAGTGAGGAGATACCAGGCTGGGCTAAGTTCCAAGTGTGTTTTTTAAAATGAAACAACTTTTGGCCTAGGTGCAAAGCTGCCATCAGCAATGATTACAGATTTGGCTTGCTTTTGCCCTAGTGTGGACATTAACTAAAATGGAAAGTGGGAAGCTGATCAATACACAGACTTTACAGCATTTTCTATAGTTCAAACCAAACTCATTGCAGAATTAAAATCTACTTATCAAACAAAATGGACAGGCTGGAGTTAGCATGTAAGATCTAAAAGGGGTTGGTGTTTAATATTAACCAAAATGTGCTTGAGCAGGAACATTTCAGTGGCCTGAGCTGGTGCTCATCATGACTTGAAATGTGCTCAACCTCTCCCCTTCATGTCATGTGCTGGGGAGATTAAAGATTAAGTAGAGCCAGCAATGTACACCTGCAGCCCAGAAAACCAGCTGTATCAAAAGCAATGTGGCCAGTAGGTTGAGGGAGGTGATTCTGCCCCTCCTTTCCTTCTGGTGACACCCCACCTGGACTACTGCATCCAGTTCTGGGGTCCTCAGCACAGGGAGGAAGTGAACCTGTTGGAGCAGATCCTGAGGAGGGTCACAGGGCTGGAGCACCTGTCCTATGAAGACAGAGTGAGAGAGCTGAGGTTGGTTAGCTTGGACAAGACTCCAGGGAGACCTTATTGCAGCATTCCAGTGCTTATAGGAGGCTTATAAGAAAAACGAGGACAGACTTAGCAGGCCCTGTAGTTATAGGACAAGAAGTAATAATTTTAAACCAAAGGAGATTCAGACTAGATATAAGGAATAAATTTATTTATGATGAGGGTGGTGAGGTACTGGAACAAACTGTCCAGAGAGGTTGCAGATGCCCCATCCTGAAAATGTTCAAGGTCAGGCTGAACAGGGCTCTGAGCAACTGATCTAGTTGAAGATGTCCCTGCTTATTGCAGAGGGATCGCTTCTAAGCTAAACCATTCTATGATAGATTCTCTCTCATCTTGTGCTGATGCCATTATTATAAGTTGTATAAAGGCTGAGAAACTGATAAATAGAAGCTGGTAGGAGGAAAGAGTGAATAGTGATTGAAAGTAGTTGGTAACAGCTTTCCTTGTTCTCAAGGAGGTGACTAGTTTGTAGTAGCACCTGCTGTTGCACTTTTATTTTAAAAAGTATTTGCTGAAAACTTCTAAGAAAGTAGAATTGTGATTAGAGATGTCAAACACTATCTTGGATCTGATCTTCCAAATCAGAAGATTCACAAAGATCATCATCAGTTGTAATATCTTCAAGTGTCCTGGTATGTCTTGTGCTGCTCAGTGGTTGAAACTAGACCCTGTCTGAGGTTCTGTGAAAGCATTGTATTATTACACCCTTTTTTCCCCCTCTCATTTTTAAACTCTAGGTGAGTTAGCCTTGCAGAAAGTTTCTGAAAGTCTTCTGGAGCTCAACACTACGCATAACTGCTTGCAGCAAGGCAGTGAACACCAAATTCAAAGCAATATTAATTTCCTGTGTGGGAAAACACTGGTAAGTCTAAATCATGTGCTCTTATCTTCAGTGGAAATGACAAATACTCCTGACTTGCTTTTTAAGGAGACTTGCTGTACTTTTGGATGTACTAATTACTGAGCTTCATAGTTTAAAGAAGAACCAGTTATGTTTTACTGTCAAGTTAAGGTCATGATTTATTGCGGCTTTCAAAATACAATCCCGATAGAAAATAGTTGCAGGTCTGCAGCTTAGCTCTGGTTATGCACTCTTCTTTGTCTTTAATGTTTTTACATGGTTTGCACTGGAGTATTTTATTAGCTTAATATGGAGGAATGAGTCAACAGTGTACAGGATACCATAACAATGCGAGCTGTTGTTTAATTGTTGACTGTGCCTGAGCTGTGGACCTGGCACGACTGTTTAATAGAACAGTATTGAAGAAAATGACTGATCTCTGTTATGGGGCAGCATAGTTGACAACAATAAGCCTTAAGCTTGATTGTTGAACTAACAGTGCTTATTTCCTCAAGCTGTGCTTCTTGAGGAAATAGTTGTTTGTGAGAATTTGTTTGAAGTGTGATTGGAGATTCCCGGAAGGTTTCTAGGGGCTTGTGTGCATACAGTTCACTTCAAAGTGCTTTTGGAGTTACACCCTCCACACACTTAACAGATATGACAGCTTAGTGCAGCCTGTGATCAGTTCACATATTTGTGTATCCGGGAAGAGTATTTATTGGTGCCACTGTTGGCACTGACAATGCTGTTGCACACCCCCTCTTGGAAATCCAGCCAATTCAAACAAAGTGCCAGTGCAGCAGAGACTTAAATGCTTCCTGTTCTATTTCAGCAGATGACTCTTTAAACTACATTAAAAGTTGTTGCTCAACTTTGGCTGTAGGACCAGATAATACTGATCTTCAGACTTCTAGTTAGCTCAGTTCTAATACCTGTTCATCATGTGACATGGTAAAAGGATTTTGTAATTGTGTCTGGAACAACTTGTTTCCTCCCCTTTTATGTCAGGGTTCAATGAGAGAGGGAATCAGTTTAAGTATGCTAAAGTGCTTCTAGCTGAGGTGATGGAGGGGGAAGTGAAAAATTGTTGTCTTCACTAAGAGACATTCAGTTAAACATCCATTTCTGAATCATGGTAGAACCCCCATCTTGAAATATATACAAATGTGTAAAACATGAGCCTATAAAAATATGCAGCTAAGGTCAGGGATATTCTTTCTGTGTAGCAGAAGAGGCTGCTTATCAGTTGTTTTTGTAGGATAAAAGACAGGGAACTGATAAACCATGCATTGCCTCACTGTGTTAACTTATTTATATGTATTTCTATTGGTGTCTTCCTTTCTGGTAAGCAGATATGACTGCTCCTGTCATTATCAGTTGGCATAGTGAGCAATTCTAAAAGATGGAATACAGTTACTGTATATTACTATTGGCACATGTTAATTTTGAATATTGGTGCATATGTAGGCTTAAGGATTTGTCATCCTGCATCTTCCTGAGTTGCCCAATAAAGTTGTTATATAACAGTCTTGCTGTTAAGAAGTACCATTAAGAACCTGTATGCCCTTGTTCTGTGATGTGCTGTATTCTGTTTTTCTTAATCTCTTGAATAAACTTCTTAATGTCTACTGATGTAAAGTAAAACCAGTCTGTTTTTCAAATAATTCTTTTTTCCCATTTAAATAGGGTACCCCTGAATTTGTAACAGCAACAGAGTGTGTGCACTATTTTGAATGGAGGACCTTTGCAGCTTGCAAGAAAGACTTGTTTAAACCTGTGAAAGAGGTAATCTATGTACTATGCATGCAGCAGATACTCTTCACATATGTGACAATTTTACTCTAATTACCTGCCCCCATACAAAATTAATCCAAACAACCTCCATAAATTTACACTTTTCATAGGTATGTAAAGCATGTATATTGGAATTTGGTGGAGTTGAGAATTTTAAATAACTCTTCAACCTTTTCTACGCATTGGATGGTTGTTTATATTAAAAGTCTTCTAAAAGCTGGAGCGAAAGAGTCTAACTTTGGATGCCTCATTTTAATCAGCATGTTTAGATTTGAGCTTCTAGAAGAAAAAAACTTTTCCATATATTAACTGGGCTTCATATATGCCTGTTCATAACTTCCCCCTACTTGTGTAGCTTGGCTTACATGTAGTTTTTTGTTGCTGTTCTAGGTCCCTTGCTATGTGTTTGATGGAGATTACAAGAAACATGACTTGAATCCTCTCATCCAAGTTTCAGGACATTACTTGGTGGATGATTCTGATGATGATTCCTTGTTCATAAATGTCTGCAGGGACTTAGGTTTGAATGATTGTTTGTGTCACCTGTCCGTGTGTAAATTCCTTGTAGTGTGGTTCTTTGCTGTTGTCTCCATTAAGGTTGTCATATGTATGAAGATCAGTATTTTGAGACTTATGCAATTATTTCAAACTCCCTACCCTCCAACTATTGAGATGTTCAGAGATATGCCCCTTCCAGGTGGGCAAGTAGTGTTAGTACAGTCTAAGTCACTTTTTTAAAGTGGGAGAGCGCAGCTTGTCTTGTATCTACGTTTGTTTGCTGCAAAATAGGACCAATATTGTTCACAGAGCTTCACGTGCTCTAAATTTATTCTTTTGGACTCCAGGTTGTTGCCCAGTTCCTGATGAATGTCCCAAGATGCATCTAAAATACTGTTTAGGTGCTTGCCTAAGTACTGGTGCATAGCTGGAACTTTCTTCTCATATGAGTGCTATATGCATAAGGAGTTAAACCAGCAAAATCACGTATTTGAAACTTGCTGTAAAGTTTCACTTTTCCCACTACATTTTTCACTCTGCAGTTAAAGATGTGTTTTGTGCCCCTGCTAAGGGTTTAATACTTCTAGTTTTAGTGAGAGGTCTATTCTTTTAAACATCCCCCTAGTATGAAACTTTTTGCTGACATCTTTGTATCAGATGGTTAATAAGAAGCAAAGAAGGGGATAAAACCTTCCCTGTAAGGAGGGGTTACCCATTTCTTGGTTGTGGGAAAAAAAATAAATACTTGGCACACTTTTAGAAGATTTCAAAGCAACTGTACTAGCAACTAGCTGCAGCTACTTTGGCAGGAAGGGTGAATTTGCTGTCCCCAGCCAGGGCAGCATGAATTATCACAAGCACTCCAGGTTTTGTCTTGTCAGTTTCACATTCTAATGTGGCCTGGTATTTAGAAGTATTTTTAGAAGAACCCATAGATAAAATGGCAAGATACTTCAGGTAGAGCAGGGCTTAACAACTGAATCCTGTAACTTCCTTTTCTCTGTACTATAAACAGGAAGTTCAAATGGAGAGACCAGAAACTGCCCGGCTGGCAGTGCTGCTTGCTTGCTACATGAAGGTCTGGCATATGATGTTGGCCGTCCAAAGGAGCAGCTGAAATGTCAAGATAAAGACAGGTACGTAATTTTTGTGATACCACTTCTGTGGACTCTTCAGTCATTTGGCCTGGAAAAAACACTCTTGGTAAGAGATGAGTCTCCTGAAACTTAACCTTAGAACCTCTTAAGTATAGCTAAATACCTCTTGAGTGTTGAAGCACTAGCAGAAAAATATTCAAATACTGTCACAGCAGTCTTTCAGGCATTCTGTGGTACTGCCATAACAGATCAAATTTTCTCCTTTGTTGTGAGAGATTCCTTTTCACAGAATTGCAGAACTCTTAGAAGCAAGTGGTGATTATTGCTTTCTGCCCACAAGCAGTAGAGTGAGATTTGGTCCTATCATCCTACTGTCTGAGGGCCCACAGGGTAAATGCATTTGGCTCACTGTGGGTTTGTGCACTGTATTTGGCTCACTCTGCTCCCCAGAAGTACTAGAAAAGTTGAGAACAGGACCAGATGTTGCCTTTCTGTGTGTTTTTGCATTAATGAGTTCTTAACAGAAGGAAGAGCTAAGCAGTGCAAGACTTACTGTTCCTTGTGGTGGTAGAGCTGGAATTACAAAAAACTTTTCTTGATAGTGCTTCGGATTACTGCCTTTTGTGCTGTAAGTATAGCTTGAAGTAAAAGAAACCCAAACCAACAAAACAACAACAAAAAAAAAGAATTAACCAACTAAAAAGCCCCCCAAAAACCACCCCACTACAGAAAGCTCTACCACCAACAAAAGCAAATCCTAAACAAACAAACATGCCAAAACCTCACCCAAACTATCTAATGTGGCTCAGTGAACTTACTTAAGATGCTGATATTTCTGAGCTTCAGGTCATCTGAGCCTTGCCTTGTCTGTAGGGTCAATATTGTACACCTGTTTACTTCAGCTGGCATCTGAAATAAAGACAGTACTGTAGAAGTAAACAAGCAAAATTAATTAGTAACAGGGAGGTTCTGACCTGTCTGTGGTAAAGTTGAAGACTTTAGTTAACAAATGAAATTGTTAGTCCTTCGTTGCAGGGCTTTTCCCCAGTGTGCAACAAGTGACTGAGCTGTTCTGTACCAAGGCAGTAACTTAATCTGAGGAAGCACAAGCTTGTTTCATACTGAAATGCAACTAGTAGTACTCTAGAGAAGTGCTGGGCAAGCAAGCTTACCCCTGCTAGGACTGAGCTCTTCATTGCTTCAGGAATATTCCCTGTATGTGTTCTATCAGAGTAAGGTGGTTTGGGAAGGAGTAAGGTGACTGTGTATCTGTGTCCTGAGGTACTGAGAGGCCAGTGAGAGGTGTGGCTAATCTGAAGTCAGACCATCACTGCTCTGGGAGCTGTTGTCTTCTGCTTGTTAAACTGCATAGAATAATAATAATGCATAGCTGGGAAGTTGGGGTGATCTTCCTGTTCTGTCACCCAAGTCATCTTGCTATTTGTCTCTCCCTGTCAGATAATTACCATGTTTTATTCTTGTACTCCTGCCTCACCTGATCTGACCTAGTTGCCTTGCTCCTGTCAATGTGCTGTTAATTCTGTTGCAGTTAATTCTGGGGGCAGAATGGGAAGAGTTTATACATAGAGAGGTGGTAAAGTACAGGAATGTGGCAAAACCTGAGGGGGTATTACTTTCAAAAGCTGCAAGAACGTTTGGTGCATCTGCTCTCCAGCAGCAGTTTTGAGAACAAAACTGTGAGTGTTCCTGTGACTATGAGCTATGTTATTGCTACATTATGGGTTACAAGGCCTTCAGCATAGTCTTATCTAGGATACCAGAAAATACTGTATTAAGTAATTTTGCTGGGAGTATTTTAATCTTTAGTTTTAATTAATTCTAAGATTAAAGGAAGGAGGACCTCCATAAAAGTTGCTTTCAGGAGCAGGGCTATGTTGGTATATTCTGCCTGAGTGTCTAGCAGAGATTGAGTGTTTCAAGAATATCCTTCTGTACAGTGCGGTGTCTTAATTGTCTTTTTGGTTTGTTGTTTTCTATTTCTAGGCTTGTATTGAGTTATGAGAGTGAATACAAGCATGATGAAGAAAGGCCAGGCTTCTGCCTAGGCCATAATCCAGCAGTGACTATCACTTTTGTTTGCCCATCAAAGAGGGGGGAAGAGGTAACTTCAGTGTTTTATTTTGTGTTAATTGGTTGGTCTTTAACTTTTGTGTGTGTTATCTTTCGTTTTTATTCAGGCCTGAAGAGAGCATAAATATTCCTGGCTTGTAGCTTGTGAAGAGTGAGAGATTCTAGATATAATCCTAAAGTCTTCTAGAACTTAAGAAATAACAAGAACTTGAATAAAATTTCCCCAAGAGTGTGTTGTCTCTTGTATTGGTGAATTTGGTTGTCCCTTTACAGTTCAAGACATTCCTCTAAGTGTAGGATGGGCTTAGTGTAGCGTTAATCCTTGGTTCCTTGGCATGGAGCTTTGCTTGCTTATGAGCACTCTTCCTCTTCAGTCAGGCTGGGCATGCTTATAGCTGTTGCCTGTTACTTGACTTTTTTATTAATCTGTTCTTCCTCAGGAAAAAAAAGGTAGCTAGTAAGTGTCATTGCATGGCAAGAGCCTGTCACTTAATAAGCAGGCTCCTGAATTCTTTTTAACTTTAAGTAAAATCTTTAGTGTTAAGCAACAACTCAGTTGATGCAGGACGCTGTTTTAGCCTAACTTGAATGCAGTGTGACAGTCACTTTGATGTGATGCTGGGTGATTTCAGCAACCTACACTGCTTGAATTGGGCCAAAGTAGCAATTGCTAATGCTCTGCCATTTCATATAGTGATGCTTTTAATTGCAGGTTAGTGAAGAGGACACTCTTGTCTGACTAATTTTTGGTTTAATGTTTAGTCCATCATCTGTCCTAGATAGGTACTGTATCAGGTGCTCTGATTACTGCAGAAACAAACTCGGCTCTTGTCTACTGTCACTTTGTACTACCTTGCTTACAGCTGTGCACTCTTATAGTATGAGTAATATTACTGATACTTGTTCCTGTAACTTACATGATGCCTGTGTATCTGTCAGTTGTTCCAGTGGATGGCAGAAATACAGATTTATGAAACAATTTGAGTTTCTAATGTTTCACTTTAAAGTGAGGGAAACCCAGATTACTGCTTCTCCCAGATGTGCAAAAATATTTTGCTACGGAAAACTCATCTGACTGAAGTATTGGCTAAAGGGTTCTCAAATGTCTATGTCTTGATTTGGACTGAGGGAATTGAAGTTGCTAAAACACCAGTGTCTAAAAGTCTTCTTTGCCTTCAGAGAACATTTGATCTCTATTCCCTGCATTGAGGACTTCTCTGAGGCAAATACAATCCAAGCTTAGGCCATTTGGGCGCACATCTTTGATTTTCCCAATACACTAAGGAAAAGTACTTTTTAAAGTACTATTACTTCGACTGTCCTTCTCCTAATGCCTGATGTTTTACTTCTGCTTAGACTTGTCATAGTTTGCCACATCATTTATAAGACCTGTTTTATTTCTTCTCAACACCTGTTTCTGAGAGGCCAGAAACAATGTTTGCACATCTTAAGTAATTTAGAGATGAAGTAGTTGTTACTGATCTTAAAGGAATGTGATGCTGTTGCTTTAAAGATTATATTTCAAGTAAGGCTGTTTACAGTTTAAATTCTGTTCACTTCTGTATCAGAGTGCAGGTCCCAAACTCACAGCAAAAACAAATTGCCGGTATGAAATTGAGTGGGTTACTGAATATGCCTGTCACAGGGATTACCTGGAGAGTAAGAACTGTCTTCTGACTAATGAGCAACATGATATCTCCATTGATTTAACGCCACTTAAACAATTTTCAGGTATGCTCAATACTTTTCTTTTGTGTTTGTGTATTTCCATATGTAGGGTCAGAAAAAATGTCCTCTGTAGTTATTTGGAGTTCCATGTCTGTCCTGATGTGTGTTAAAACAGTTTTTTTGTTTGTTATTCATTCAGGATATTCAGAACCATATTCAGCCAAAGATGATAAAGAAGGGTATTACTATTACTTGAATGTATGTGGGAAAACCACTGCAGGTATCTGTGAGGACGGTACAGAATACATTTCATCTTGCCAAGTTAAACTTCCAAATCGCCAGCAAAAAGTGGCAGGAAGATTTGCGAACCAAACCCTAAGGTGTGTAAATGGTCTTTAGCCCTAAGAAGTGGTCTACTTGATCTTTGTTTTCTGCTTCAATGCTTACTTGTCGTGTCATCAATAGTTGATACAAAATACAAGCATTTTTGCTCGCTTTTTTGTTAGAAAAACTGTAACAGTATACCAGGATAGCATTAGCAAACAGAGGAGATGGTGAGGTTGCCAGAGGCCATTGTCTAGGGAGGAAGACTTCCACTGACTTAGTTGTCCCAGTTGGTGATTGTGCTGAACTGCCTGTTGCTCTCCTTTTCACGTTTTACATGTAAAGCAGTATCAGAAGAAGCTGATTCCCAAGTAGCATATAGGGAGAATAGTTTGCATGAGATTGTACAGCAGAGGTTAGTTAATGTAGATACGATCTTCCATTTTGTCTGTGAGAGATTTATTGCAGTGATCTTCCAGGAAGTATGACTTCCTTCACTTGCAAAAACAGCAATGCAATAAACTGATGGAAATAGATATTCCACCATACCTAGGGGAGCTTTAGAGCATTCTTTAAACTCTACAGAAATTAATGAAAAGTGATCAGAAAAATCAGTCGATGCAAGCCTTTGTTGCTGTAGAATGTCAGTATTGATGTCGAACAAGCATTTGTTTTCCCTTGGAATAAGACAATTAATAAATAAATAAGAATGTGACTTCTTTTATGTGAAGAACACTGTATGTCTGTCTGACCCCACATTTCTGTCTAAAACTGACTTCTTATCCAGATACTCTGATGGGGATCTCACTTTAATTTATCCAAATGGGGATGCATGTAGTTCTGGCTTTCAGAGAATGACTGTCATAAACTTCGAGTGCAATGAAACAGCAGGTGAGTTTAACAAGCTGTGACAGTTCTACTCAGGGTTTGACTTTTGTGCTTGTTAGTAGACCTTATGCTCAAATGAATGCTTACTTTGAGCCACAGCTAACACAAGAAATAAATATTGTTACAATAAACACTGTTTTCAATGGCTGTGGCAGGATGTGCTGTGTAGTAGCACTGCTTGTCTAAATTTACACTGATGATTGAGAAGATGGAAGTATAAAAGAGCCCTTTTTTTCTTAGCTAATGGTAAAAAACCAGTAATGCAGGTCCTTTGCAGCAAAAAGATTTTTTTGTCTTCCTTGTTCATTGCTAGTCCTCAAGTCTCCTTGCTTTTTTTCCCCTTCTCCCACTAGAAACTTAATATCTGTTCATCTGTTTTCCATATTAAGGAAATGATGGTAAAGGCACTCCAGTGTTCACCGGTGAAGTAGACTGCACCTATTTTTTTACTTGGGATACAAAATATGCATGTGTTAAAGAGAAAAAAGATCTCCTTTGCAGAGTTGCTGATAAGAGAAAATACTATGACTTGTCACCTCTTATCCGCAGTTCAGGTATGGCAGTGAAAACTGGCTTTCAGTTACTTTTGCCCTGAGTTTATATGCCATCTCTAGTGCAATTCTTTAGCTGAATATTAGTCAGCTTTGGCTGTTCTTAGTGAATTTCTGAGATGCTGGTTGTTTGCTTCCCTCTTTCTAAACAGACTGAGTGCATTGTGAAAGTAGCTGTGTCCATGACTGCCTTGGTTGCTGCCATGTTAAGTGGTTTTAAGTGTCAGAATCACAGTTTGGGTTGGAAGGGACCATTAAAGATCATCTAGCCTGACTCTTCTGTCATGGGCAGGCACACCTTGTACTAGGCCAGTTTGCTCATAGCCCCATCCAACCTGACCTGGAGCACTTCCAGGGATGGGGCATCCACCATCTCTCTGGGCAACCTGTGCCAGTCAGGATCCACTGTGGCTCAGCAGCCACCCAGTGGCTTGTGCAAGGGGGATACCTTTGGACCCATCCAAAAAGGCAGGATTTGACAGCTATGGCTTCATGGGACAGGTGCAGGTGTAATTTCAGCTGGTGGGGGAATGGAGCTGAGATCAGGGCTTCTGTGTGCTGGGGATGCTCTGAAGGAGAGGTCATCACATAAATGTGGGTGTAATAATGTAATGAAAGGCATTTTGGCATGGAGATGCTAGAATGATTTAGCCAGATGACTTGTTCTTAATGACCCTCTGTATTTCAGAGTCAGCCCAGAACTGGGAAGCTGTGGACAGTAGCTTTTCAGAGACAGAAAGGAAACATTACTACATCAATGTCTGCCATAAAGTGTGGAAAAGAGGAGGAGCTTCCAGCTGTTCAGATGGTGCTGCTATTTGCTCTGTAGGTGAGTCAGGGCTTTTTGTTGGTGGTGTTTCTGGAGTTTTTTGGTTCATTGTTTTTTTATACCCCTGAAGGCTTGGCTCTCTCTAAAAATGGGGCTGGTTGTCCTGAGTGCCTTCATTTATTTGAGGAAACAGAAGTTAGGAGCATGTTTCTCTTGTGATCTCAAAGATGCTTGAAGAAATAATGCAAGTAGCTTTTTCTAACTAAAGAACCATAGGCTTTGGAGCATGGTTTGGCAAGGTAAAATCAAACTCCTAATAATGTTTTCTTGTTAACTAGACAAATGCAAAGTCTTAGTATGTAACAGAAGCTTCACTTCTTTTCAGAGAAATGAAAGTTCTGTATTTACTGTCTTTACAGATAAGCAAAACAACAGTAAGAATCTTGGAACATTCGTATCTTCTCCTAAAAAGGTTGGACAAAATATTCAACTTACCTATTCAAATGGAGACAGTTGTGGTTCTGGGAAAGAAAAAATCCAAACCATCATCACTCTAATATGCAGACCAGGTGAGAACATCCACACACTGTTTATTGGTCCAGTTAAAAACTGATGGTCATCTAATAAGCCCAGATATGAGTGCTAAATATTAGCATGTGCTTTTGTTTCTATTTCTTTCTATGCAAAAGCTTGAAGCATCATGGTTTGTTTACTAGGATGATGGTGATGTAATTGTAGGTCTTTAGTTCTGTTTACCTTTTATGTAAGTACTCTTTAAAAACCCTTGAGTAAGTCTCTTGAAATAAGATTCATCCGAAGATGATTAAAGTATGTTTATGTGTTTAAAACTCCGCAAATATATAGAAGCTGTATGTGAAGCACTTTCTTTCCCCAGATTGTCTTAATGGGAAAGAGTGGTTCTGAACTGAGGTCAGATACTTAAACCTTCTTTTCCAATACGTATGGTTTGTATCTAAACTGCTGGCAGTTCATGAAAAGCAGAAACATTTGCAGAAGTTAATATTGTTCATCTTGATTGTATTAGCCTGCTAGTTAACTGTCTCTCAGGGAAAAAGAAAGCTTGTGTTCCTCTATCTCAGCCTGAGGAAGTTGAAACTTCCAAGTGTGCTGGCTGTTAGGATCAGATTATGCACTGTTTCCTAGTAAAGCTATTGTTTTGTGGTAAAACACCGCTCTTGTGTATCAAAGTAGACATTTTTTTAAATATTGTGATAGTTCTCAGGAGCAGATTGAGCCCTGCACCTTTACTTCTGGGCTAAACTTTTATTTTGGGGAGGAGGATGCAAAGACTTTTTGAAAAATAATTTTGGTTCTATTTTCAAAGAAGAGATGCTTTAACACTTATCTTGGTCTGCTTTTGGGGAGAAAATAGTATTCTTAGGTATAGGTTCCTTGTTCCTATTGACAGCCTAGCTGTCTATATGCATAACACATTGCTCTTGTGATACCAGGTGTTCTAGAAAGTGCTCCAATCTTGATGTCTGAGCGTGAGTGTTCATACGCATTTGACTGGTATACTGCTGCTGCATGTGTCCTGTCTAGAACTGAAGGAGATCACTGTCAAGTCTCTGATCCTCAGGCAGGTATGTATTTCTGTTTAGCAAATTGAAAGGTCGTTAGGGATAGAACTTGTGCCACAACACATAAGTCTTTACGATACTCAAGAGCAAAGTGAGTTCAACCCAATGCTAAGCACCCATGGTTTTAAGTACATGCCTATGGAAGATCAGAATGGCATGAGCTTAATCCTCCCCTAGTGAATGTAGGAAAATAGATGTAAAGTGTATTTTACTGAAGTAAATCTCTCTGTATAAGAAACCATGCTTTTAGTTTGTCCATTTTGTTTCTGGAACAGTAATTACATAGCAGGAGACTTACTCGGGGGAGGTGAACTAGCCGTGTGACTGACTGAATCAAAACCTGTGAGAGATGTCAAGACAAAATCAAACTGATAAAGTTTATTCCTTCCTGATTAGGCTTCTATTTTGATTTATCACCTGTGGCCAAGGAGAAAAGTTACTATACAGTTAATACTACGGAGTACTTGTTTTATATAAGCATCTGTGGCAGTCTGCCTGATGACCTGTGTCCCACAAAATCGGCAGCTTGCCAAGTAATGCAAAGGTGAGTAACTCATTTTGTTGTCTGTGAGAGAAGATCTCTTGTTATGTGATGGGTTGTTGTCTGTGTGCAACAATGAACAATTTGCATGTAAAATAATTCCTGGGCTACCTGTAACAGATGCAGGTAATTTGCATATAGTTTGCAGTAATTACACTCCCAGCTTGTTTCAAGTAATTACACTCCCTTGTTTCAAGCCAAGTGCACATACACATAATCTTGCTTACAGCTATCTTGTGAGATGGAATGTGGCTGTTGCTCTGCCTTTTGTTATCCATAGGGACTGCAAACTCTAGATTAACTGCTGCAGCTGTATTAAGCCAACCTACGACCCAGAGATTGAAGGTCAGCTGTAATCCAAGATCTGGCCTAAAGCATGTGAGGTTGCTGCAGTTTGGATGAGCAGTGGCTGCCTTAGACAGACGTGGAGCCTAGAGCTTGGGTGTTGCACCATATGGCCTCAGGTTGTGCCAGTGGAGGTTTAGATTAGCTATTAAGAAAAAATTTCTTCATGGAAAGGGTAGTCAAGCATTGAAACAGCCTGCCCAAGGAAGTGGTGGAATTGCCATCCCTGGAAGTGTTCAAAAAATGTGTCAATACAGACTTGAGGACGTAGTTTAGTGGTGAAAATTTGCTGGTGATGCTAAGTTCATGGTTGGGCTTGATGATCTGGGAGGTATTTTCCAACCTTAACAATTCTGTGATCTCCATTACTAAATGTGCTGTGCTAGAATGGTCACAGTGTGTACTGCTACTCAGACAACATCATTGCTTTTGCCTCCTACAAACTATATCTGAGGTAGTATCTGTGCATTTCAGGTTCCAGGTCAGCTTGTTGCCAGAGATGGGGTACAGTGCAAGCACTTGGAGCTGTACTTGAGTTGGCTCTGAGTTACTCTCCAGCCAAGGACAGTTTACTGCAGACCCTAAAAGTGTTCATCAGGGGAAGATGATCAAGCTAGGTTTGATAAAGTTGATGTTACGTCAGAGTGAAGAAACATTCCTGAACCAAAACTAATACCTAGCTGAGAGCTGTTGTGCAGTGCTAGTCTTCACTGCCCACATGTAATTGGATGAGGCCAGTTTGACCCCAGGATGAGGTTGTCTGCAATTTGAGGCTCTCTGCACTTTGACTTTTACTTTGGAGAATGAGAACTTGATGGTTTTGTCACTGTTTTAGAGAAAGGAGTATTAAAGTTTTGTAGATATCTAAGCAATATGTAACTTCCTTTCCTTTTCAAAGGAGGACGCCTGTTCATGTTTTAAGTTTCCTTTTGACAGTGTTCTTTTTATGCCAGCTCACTGAGGTCTAATCAACCCTATTTAATTATTATGTGTTGTTACGGCATCTTGTATAAACTAACTTGCATGGTTACTCTTTGTAGGACTTCTCTTAGAGACAGAATTAATTTTGTATTCTGTTCACTCTCAAAACTCACTTTTTCTGTTCTAGTAAGGATCAGTCTTGGAGTCTTGGACTGCCCAGTGCCAAACTTTCATATTATGATGGCCTGATTCAGTTGACATACAAAAATGGTACAGCATACAACAATGAGAATAAAACACAGCGATCTACCCTTATAACTTTCCTATGTGACCGTGATGCTGGAATAGGTCAGCCTGAATATCAGGTAAGAAGTTCTATATGAAGAAAGGAAGGATCAATGCAAGCGGAGTGTTTTCTATGGAAATATCCAGTATCTATAAAGCAGACTAAAAGAAATAGTAATTTCTCTTGGTGTATTTGACTCTTGTTGCAACCATAAAGCTTACCTTGACCGGTGAACAGTAAACTGTTTACCTTGATGCAGATTCTTGCCTCACTCTCCTCTAGTCCCTAGCCCATGTAATTATAAGTGCTTTTGATTGTCTTGTATCTCTATCTGGGAAAAAACCAAACTGGCTGAGAAATAACAAATGGTAGGACTGTGTGTCCTGTAGTACAGCAGACAGCAGTTTAACAGAACCAGAGCAAGTTTTTTTGGCAAGAGCATTTTTGGTGACATGGGGAATAACAAGATCTATAATAGGACAGGCCAACACAAATCAGTCTGAGAAGGTATATCCCAAAACCAAGGGGAGATAGCAAGCTTGATGTATAAAGGAGTAGCTGTGAGTCTCGAACTCATCTGTGTGGAAAGCCTCTGTGACCTATTTTGCTCATTTGTAGAAAGAAGACAACTATACCTACAACTTCAGGTGGTACACTGAACATGCTTGTCCAGAAATTCCACTGGAATGTGTTGTGACTGATCGCAACACCATGGACCAATATGACTTGTCAAGGTAGGAAAGTAACATGTAGTGTAACTTAGTTATTCTAGTTTGGTGTTCTGGCTGATAGCACTGGCTGAAGGTGGTTTCGGGTGTAAACAGCACCAGAAGCCTCACCTGTTGAGACAGTCTTGACTGCAAGTATGTTGAAATGCCTCTAGTATGTTGACTTGCCTCCTAGGATGTGAATTGACTTTTTGGGATGGTTTTGCTTATAAAAAGTTATCTTGTCAACTGTACTCTGTAACCTAGGAGTATTCTTTCTAATTGTAGCGCTTAAGAGTGAGGGGAAAAGTTACTCTGGAATGCCTTATGGTTGCTCTGTTTCTGGAGACTGAGAAAGTTAGAGAGACCTTATGAAGAATGTGTGTTCTTACAGCAGAACGTTCTCTTCCTGCTCAGATTAGCAAAGTCGGAGAAGAGAGGTGAAAACTGGTATGCCATGGATAATTCAAGTGAGCGCAAGAAGTACTACATAAATGTCTGTCGGCCCCTGATTGCTGTCCCAGGATGTGACCGGCGAGCATCTGTCTGTCAGATGAAATATAAGCCTATTTCTGTGAGTACCCTTTCTGTCCCAGCTCAGAGTTGGTTTGCCACGAGTGAGACTGAAACAGACATGAGCGAGATTAGACAGCCATGTGAATTCTGACTCCTTGTGCCAAGGGGTATTCTGCATACTTGTAATGGTTGCATAACCATAGCAGAATGGTAGCCCTCCTGTCCAGCTCTTCAAAGACTAAAGTTTTAATTTTTACAAGTGTACCAATGTCATGTTTGACACTTAAGATTGTATTGCAGAGGCAGACAAACTTGCATCTCTTTCATATGAATTGCTGGAGTTTCAGAGACTGCTAGGAACAGACATTTCTTTAGGAACAGGCTGTTCTCCTGGATATTTTACCAAGCTTTTAGCTTGTTTTAGTTTGACTTGTGGAAAAAAATGTGTTTAAAGATTCTTTGTTGGCCCCCCACCCTCCCTGAGCTTTTTTTGGATCTGAGGAGTAGATTAGGCAGATGTTGCCCAGCAAATCAAAAAAAAAAGGTTGGTGGTGGTTATGGGCTTCTACTTCTGTATTACCCTGAAGTATGACAATTTATCATGGAAGTGATAACAGCTGACTGAATCAGGCTGAATCAACCCATTGTCCAAGGCCTGACTTTATTGCTGCTCAGAGCTATAGGGAAAGCTGAACTAGAGGCTCATCAAACTATTCTACTTCCTTGTATAAAACAGAGAAAACACCTTCCCTGCTTTCTGTAGAAGGGGATGTCTGGGTGACTGAAGCCGGTCATCGCTGTCACGGCACTTGAGATAATTATTACCCATTCTCTGTGCTTGCAATAGCCCTTGTTGTGTAAGGCTGCTTACTTTAAATGAAGAGACACTTTAGGGCTTCATTACTTCATTGCTCGAGATACTGGAATAAAAAGTGAGCACGTTGGGTCAACCTAAATGCAGAGTTGTTAAAAAAATTTTTAAAAGGGCTGAAGTCTGTGGACAGCTGTCTTGGAGATGTATTCTTTTGTTGCTGCTATTGGCTTAAAGTAGTTTATTAAAACTAGAAAACACCAGTTATGTTCAAGTGACAATGGACCTTGGCAGTAGCACCTACTGTTTGTCTAGTGCTCCATTTCTGCTAGTGATTTTTAGCCTTTGCCAAGCATGGCAGATCCCTGAGGTCAATGCTGAGAATGCGTGGAGACTTCCACATACTGTGTTTTAAAGAGCTTCACAAATTAAATTCTACCTACTGCAGAAGGCATAGGCCTCCCTAAATTACTAATCTGTGTAGCCTGGGAGATGCAGATGGGTGTCTAAGGTACTACAAGCACCTTATTGTACTAAAAATAAAACCAACAAAAATCAAACCATACCTGCTTGTGGAGATTGTGTGTTAAATATGTGAAACTTGAATAGTGAAATAGAGAAACAGATAAATGTAGAGGTATCTCTATGCCTTTTTTATCTTTGAAATTCTGAAGATAACCTGTATACAAGAGTATTGTAGTAGGTATTTTCTTTTTGGTGTATCTATTTTTTTTTCAATTGCTGACATGCTTTTCTTTATTTCTAGGATTCTTTTTCTGAAGTCACCTCTATTAGTAATCTTGGTGTTGCCAGCAAAGAACTAGTAATTGAAAGACCTGGACATGTTTCTCTAACCTATGCAAATGGCTCAGTGTGCATCAATGCTGAGGGAAAGACAACTACTTATACCACCACCATCCACTTTGTCTGTTCCAGGGGCACTCTTGTAAGGACAAATGGTCTTCCAGTTGTTATTTCGTCATACTAAGTTTCTCATCCTGTAACATGAAGCCACATGAAGATGTGTAGTGTATAGCAGATTTGTGCCAAGGGAGACTTCTTGAGGGTTTGAAATAGAGATGTAAAAACAAAGCTGATTTAGATGCTAGAGAAGCACGTTTTAAAACTGCAAATATTGTGGATACTGTTAATAGGAAGATTATTGGAAAGTCTATCTTCGGGCTTAGGTTCTGCATTCTCTGTAAGTTGTTGATTCTAGAATTCTTAAATCTGTAGAATTTTTGTTGATACAACTCTACATACTGAAGGTTAGACTGGGGGATTATTAGATTTGAGATTGCCTAGACTTGTTCTTCCTGGTTTTGTGAATCTGCAAGTCTTAGACCCCTCACCCACATGATCTTTAACCCAAGAGGTGGGGTGAAAAATCTGTGACATAGAACAGTTATGAACTGCTTTGCTTTTGTCTGAAAACACCGACATGAGGTCTATATAATTAATATTCCTGTTACATTATTACCTCACCTAACAGACTTCTGTTGCTTTACTTTTGCTTTTTTTTTTTTAAATTATGGACTATGTATTATACCCCAAAACTCTTCAAAGCTTAGACTGAGACAAGATCTAGTTATACATATCTAGTTTAAATATTGAATTTAATCTGAATATTTGGATGTATGATTCAGTTCTTGGCTAATGCTTGGTTACATGGTAAGTGTTTAACTAGACAAGTTTTCAGTGATGACCTTCAAAATAAATCGGGGAGAGGGAAGTGGGTTGGGAATTGCATGCCTTTGTAGTGAAGTCTTTTAGAAGAACCTGACAGTTTCTCATAAGACGGAATCTCAAACATGGGAAAGTGTTAGCTATTACACTTATTCTGGTCTTCCTCTGCAATCTGTTTCCAGAGTAGCAGCCCACGGTTTATAGCTATTCTGGATTGTGTGGCCACTTTCTTATGGGAAACTGAGGCTGCTTGCCCAATCAAGGAAACAAAAGATGATTCTCAGGTGAGAAAGGAGAATGTAAATTGTATTTGTAGTCTCAATGTACTATTTTTTTTCTAGCACTCTTGATTGTTGTGTTTAAATGGCTCTTGAAGAAAACTAACTAAAGTGAAGTCTTAAGGTGGTCATGATGGAGTCTTGTGATATCTTATTGCTTTATTTTTGAAGTGTTTCTGAAATGTCTAACTTCTGACCAAAGTATTCAGGTGCTTTCTCTTAAGAACAGTTCACTTGCTGTTGTAATTGACTCTTTTATTCCCTTTCTATGTTGCTAGTAAAATTGAGTTTATATGTAAGGATATGTGTTGTCCTTGTTTTGTGCAGATCATCAAATGAGGTCTTCCTTTTTTCACACTTAACCCTGAGATTAGCTCAGTTGGAGCATGGTGCTAATAACACCAAGGTTGAGGGGTTTGCTCCTGGTTGATTCCCATACAAGCCATTCATTAAAGAGTTGGACTCAATGATCCTTGTGGGTCCCTTCCAACTTGGCGTATTCTGTGAAATCTACTCAGCTGCTTCTACTTCACAGGTCTTAACATAAACGCATTAGTGTGAAGACAACTCTCAGTTAAAATTTCTTTACTTTCATCTAATAAGATAGATGCCATCTGTTAAATTGCACTTTGATTTGTTGGTATGTGGCTGATGTCACAAAAGTGGACAAAAAGAAGTGAATAAATGTACAAAAGAATTGAATGAAGCTACTGCCAGAACTGTATTTTGGTATTCTTGTATACAGGCTGGGAGTACGTATAAATCACTATTTTGGTTCTTGAAACAAGTTAAAGGTAAAACCTAAACAGAGGAAATATAGAAGGAGAAAATAATTCTCTTGTAATTTTTTTTCCCCCAGTCCTGCTCTGTGCAAGATCCAAACACTGGCTTTCTGTTCAACCTGCAGCCATTAGCTTCTAAGGAAGGCTATATGGTGCTTGGCAATGGGAAGAATTTCTTGGTAAGGATTTTGACTGTACAGTCTATTGCTTATGGGCACTGTTGTTGCATTTTTTTTGTTTTGCGTCGTGATCTGGTAGAGCTTTCAGTCCTCTTAGGAAATAAGAGTTGGCAGGAAAGCCCTGTGGTTGAGGGAAGGAATGAAAGATAACTTCATTCATCTTGGACAGTCTTAAAAACATTAAACTTGTGGCTCTTGGTGAACATAAGGTAGCCACACTTTTGAGGCTACCTTTTTGAGGTGACTTCCCCTTACAGACTCTGTTGTGTACTACCAATTCATCTGCTCATCCTGAAGAAACTGACACGGAAAGCCTAGAAAGGGATTTAATCTGTTGATATCAGTATTTTTAACGTAATCTGCAGGTGTCAGTAGTCCTAGGCTGTCACAGAGAATACCATAGTAGTATCTTAGGCCAAGAATAAACATGCTGAACTACACCCTGTACTTCTAGTGGGGAGAATTGGTAGACCTTGTAATCTGAAGATTGAGGATACTGTTACTGTATTATAGTTGAAATGTCTGGTCATTTCCAGACTGCAAGACAACCATGTTGTTTGAAATAGTTCTCAACAAGGGAATTTTACTGATGTAGAAGTGGTTATGTGGACCTTACTTTTCTGATGCAGTTAATACTATATACATCCACATGTTTTCAAAACTTCTAGCTAAACATTTGTGGATACGTACCAGATTGTGGTAAAATCAATGGCAAAACGGCTGCTGGGTGTGAAGTAGAAAATCTGACATTTAGGAGGCCGGTGGAATTGGACAAAACCCTGTATCTCTCCAGTGAAGGGTTTCTGACTCTTACGTACAGAGGTCCTCTTGTTGTGGAATCAGGTGAGTTCAGTGGAAATGATTGCTTGTATTGTAAAAACAGTGTGAGTGGTTTTCATTCCTTCTTCTGTTCATGTACCGAAGTCTATTTGGCTAGGTACTAATTGCTTAAAGAAGCTGGCTCGCATGGAAATTTTAGGAAGAAATCAAGTCATGCAGAATGGTAATGGCTCAATTTTCAGTAATACATGTGCAAAAACTCTAGGAAAGTGACTCAATACAGTATAGGGTTTTTACCTTAGCAGATGGAAAATACTGATCCTTGCATCGAGAAATGGATAGTCAAATTGGGAAAACAAATAAAATGAACTCTGGCTTTTTTTCTAAGTGAAGTGATAGCTTTAAGCTTCAGTTTAATGAATAATACTCCCTAAGGTTGTTTCATATCTGAAAGGTCAGTTTTCAGTAAGCTTATGCTCTCTTGTATGGAATTTTTTGAACTCCTAGTACTCTAATACTTCATGTACACCTACTTCATGAATTTAAGTCTCTTTTACAGATAAAACTAATGAAAAATGTGTATCTAGCTTTTGGATATTAGATGCTCTCCCATTGTACTGAAACTGAGCTTCATAGAAAGGAATATGACATCTTAACAACAAAAGACTTTGGGAAAACTGGGTTTTGGATTCAGGAATCCCAGATACTTCTGCATGTTTGTCCTCTGTACAAATTACTGGGGTGATATCTCTTATTTTCTCAGTTGTGACATTTTTGCACATTATATGTAGCAGGAAATAAATGATTGAGCTCTTGTGTACTTTGCTTTGAGTGGTTCTAATATTTTTATAATGCTACTAAGCATTTTGATGACAAATACTACTCCCTGACATAATTCCATCATTTCTTGAGGACTAAACAGAACTTAACATATACTGCTTAGATAATATCAGTATTATTTGTTCTGCAGTGATTACACTGAACTTCTTACAAACAAACAGAACCCAAAACCCCAAAACTTTGTCATGTGTGTTGTAACTTAGAGGCTGCTGGTACCACTGATGATGTTCTATAGGTTTTCTGTTTCTTCAGATGCGTCAAAGAACATAGGGAACACAGGTCAGTGAAGGTAATTATGTCCTTGAAATGTGTCAAGGCATTTTGGTCTCTTATTTGTAGAGGTAGTTGTGGCTGCTAGGCAATTTTTCATATCTCTCTAAGGAAGGCTTGCATGTTTACAGCTAAAATCCCATAAACAGTGAGGTAATGTTATCCTTGAAGCAGTTAGTAATAAGAAACTGTTAGAAAGTTTTGAAGTCAAGTATTAGCTTGAACTTAAATTCAAATAATCCAAACAGAACTGTCACCAGAAAATGTTTGTTTTACAGGAACATCAGACATGTTCACTGTGACTTTCATTTGTAATGATTCATATCCTGGAGAGCTTAAGTTTGTGCGTGAGGAGATAAACAGCGTGCTGGATGTCCATGATACTTTTTTTGAGTTTCACACAGCTCTGGCTTGTGTTCCTGCTCCTGTAGATTGTCAGGTTACAGGTGAGTACCTGGAATTGAAGTGGGCTCTGTCCCACAAATGTTGGAAGGATTTACTGAACAGCAAACTTCTGCTCAGCGGAGGGCTTTAAGAATACCTATTGTGAAGACATTTGTAAGACTTAAAGTCTTTGTAGAAGTTGTAGGGTGGCAGATGAGGTAAGTTGTTTGAAGCAGTCTTAACTTAAAAAAACAGGGAAAGAAGCTAATTTAAAACATTGTGGTATACACAAGAAGGCTGATAATTACTTTGAAAACATTTAATTCTTATTGTGATTGGTGCTGTTTCAGCCCAACTCTGAAGCAGATGAGTTAATTTAGTATTGACATCTGTAAAAATGCACCTGTGAATTGTGGAGTAGTTACATTTGGGAAGTAATTGTCAAGGAAACTCTGTTCTGTGTTTGGCATAGTGATGTTTTTGTGGCAACAGTACATTCTCTTAATGGATGTCTAATATGATTCTGAAAATTATTTTGAATTGTGTATTTGTCAGTGAAACTGGTATCATTTCAAACCCAATTCTGCTGCAAGTATTAAGTTCCCTCAGCTTACTGCATGTACCGCATTTCTTCCAGATGCTGTTGGCAACGAGTATGACTTAAGTGACTTGAGCAAAGAGGGTGAGCCATGGGTTGCTATAGACACTTCAAAGGAAGCAAAAAAGCGAACGTTTTTCTTGAATGTGTGCAAGCCCTTGCCCTACATGACTGGATGTCCTGGTAAGCCAAGTGGCCACCACTTCTTAACTTGTGGCTTCTGATGCAAGACCTTATAGTCAGAATGATGTCCTTGGCTATTTTAGTAGGATTTATTGACTCCTGCCCATTTAATTGCAGAAGTAGCATAGACCTGGGTGTCATATGTTGGGAGTATTAATAAACACTTTTTAAATTGAGAGCAGTCTTAATGCTTATCAGGACTCTCGCATTGAGATGCATGTGAATGCATTTGAGAAAATTGCATTGAGGGCAGTATTTGCCAGGATCTTTTATTTTATTATTATTTTTTAAAGAAGGTAGGAAAGTGTCATAGTTTAACCCCAGCTTGCAATCAAACACCCCTTGCAGCTGTTTGCTCACTTCCCCACCAGCAGGACTGGGGAGAAAGTCAGAAGGGTGAAGGTGAGAACTTCTGGGTTCAGATAAAGACAATTTAATGCGGAAAGCATAAGCTGTGTGTACAAGCAAAGCAAAACAAGATATTAATTCCCTGCTTCACGCAGGCAGGCAGGTGTTCAGCCATCTCCATGTTGAAGCCTCCTAACTGAATGAGGCCAGAATGAGAAGCTTATGCCGTGTCTTACTGCATTTCAAGCCACTGTAATATATTTAGCACTACTGTAGTCTTTTACAAGCCTGTGGAACCAGATAAATTCGTACCGTTTGAAAGATTTCAGTGAATGCAGGACTGTAACTTGTTCTATTCCTCAAAGGCTTTGGGCACACAATGTTTCTGACTGTATTTATGAATATGTGTCTGTCATGTTCTGCTTCAGGAGTTTGCAACAGTTCACTTCAAAACTCTCTTAAAGATACCCTGTTACATTATTTTACAATAAATTTAACTCAAGTTGTCAAAACTTTGGACTAAAACCCAGTTCTTTTCCTGTAGGTGGTGCTGTAGGATCTTGTGTGAAATACACTGATAAAAGCAAAAACCTTGGAGTCATTCAGATAAACCCCCAGGTTGCTACTGATGGGTCATTAAGCATTATCTACTTGAATGGTGACATATGCAAAGATAATCAGCGTTATTCTACACGTATAATCTTCCAGTGTGATCAAACAATGGTAATTTTCTGTTCTACTTGCTATTAATGAGGATTTTAGTGCTTGTAACAAAATAGACCGTGTTTACTCCTCTTAAAATGGAGATACTGGTTCTAAAAAGTAAAATCTTGTATACAGGGTTTTTCCCTGTCTCTTATTAATAAATCTGTCTGCTTTACTGAACATGTAGAACACAACAGTGAACTATTGTGGAATCCTGTGAGTCACCAAAAGCAGCTCTTTGCTGAACATGAGTACTGAAATTTGGTAGTGGGGATCTTAGACTGTGCAACTGGAGTAAAAAAAAAAAAGTCATACATACATGTTTTGAGACTTGTGGTGTAATTATTAGTAAGCTTCCTTCATGTGACTCTTTTCTGTAGGGATCACCAGTGTTGGAGCAAGAGAATAATTGTGAGTTTGTCTTTGTTTGGAGGACCTTGGCAGCATGTCCTGTTCACAAAGCAGAAGGTATGCATAGTTATTTGAGCTTTAAAGTATTGAACAATTCTGTTCAAGTAGTAAATACTTATGAATCTATGTTGGTTTCTTGCCCTGTGAATCTTTCTGTAAAAAGTGTTGGCTTGTGGAGGGATGTCTATTCTGAGCTTTAAGCTAAGAATCCTGTCTGATGTTAAAAGTACAAGTTAGAATGACAGGCAAATGTCACTTGCCTATCTAGAGAAAGAAGGTAGAGTAATCATGCTGTTTTGAGAAAGCATAGTATTACTTTGTTAAATCACAGACACATTTGCTAGTAAATATTAAAGCATCAGGTTTCATGAGAACACAGTTGATCTATGCCTGGCAAATCATTCTCTGTCCCTCACTAAAGACTGGAAGCAAAACTTTAAACTTGGCTGTTATTAGACAATGCGGGAGAGAGCAGTGGGGGAGTCTCAGTTTGCATTTGGCTCCAGGGTGTGCTACAAGGAATCACAAGTTCTAGTTCTGGTACTTGATTTTCTCTTAGATGGAAGGTTGAGTGTATAGGCATCTTATCTGCCTGTGCAGGCTTTGTTTTGCACTTGTAGATAATTACTTATAAAACACCTGGACTTCCTGTAAAGCATCTATTGCAACAGTCCTAGACATTATTGAAACTGCCAATGATCTCATGCAGCATGAGGAATGTTCACAAACTACTGCTCTGTAGCACATAATTATTGTGCAGGACACTGGTGACTGAATTGCGATTTTGTAGGGAGGAAAAGTGATGTCTTTAGCATAGTACCAACTTATGTGATTGAGAAGAGCATAATGTTTGTGGGATACAATCAAATGAAAGGATCTCTTTAAAACTGAGGTCTTGATCACCAGCAAAGTCACTGATGTATGTCAGCTAATGAGATGCATGAGACTAGAATTTTCGTAAACCTTTTTTATATACATCTTTGTAGACTTCTAAGTGGGAGTGAACATTTCCTGTGACCGATTATTAACTCAGCAAAGTTCATAGCTGCTAAAAGAAGATACAAGACTGATATCTAGGACGCCTTTTGCTTTGATCTTGTGACCTTGCTATTCTTTTCAGATAGTTAAGCAAGTTCTGGACTTAGTGTCTCTGATTCCGTAGTTAACCTTCAGCATAGCTGAAGGAAGAACTTGTGACACCACTCTGAGGTAGTTTTTGAACTACAGTGGGACTTTTGCATTTTGCTTTAGTGGCAGTTTTAAAAGAAATGTGCCATTTTTATAGCTTAGTCACATAGTTCTAGGTATTGGCGACTTCCTGAAATGAGTTGCTTAGCTGAACTAAGATAATTCTTCAGTGTCACTGCTGTTAAGTAGCTACTCGGTTTTGTGCCTTTATATGTGCCAGTAAGCCCTAATTGTCCCCTGTGTATTTGGCAAGGCCAACAGGTCTGTAATTGTATTTTAAATTCATAAATTTTCTTTAAAGGAAAGGATTGCCAGGTGAAAGATCCAAGGTACGGTCACATTTATAACCTGAAGCCACTTTCCAATAAAAAGATAAAAGTGAGTACAGATGAGTATTACTACTACTTCAGAGTTTGTGGAGAAATAACAGAACCTTGCAAGGCAGAGGGTCGCAGTGTTGCATCGTGTCAAGTAAAGAAGACGGACAGTACGTTCCAAAAAGCAGCAGGTACTGCATTTACCAAAATGAACCTAGGGAATGGGAAGATCAGCGAGGTGTAATTGAAGCTACAGTGTAATAGAAGAGGGATTCTTGCTAATCTTGTACATCTAATGAGATAAAGCACCCCACCACTTTTGCTCAATGTGCAGTTAAAATGTCATGCATGTAGTTATCTTGACACTCAGTTATGAATGAGCTCAACATTACTGTTCTGGAGTACTAGTCACTCAATAACTAGGTCACAAGTTTTAGAGGAAGGTTGAGGTCTGTCTATCGAATGCTTCAATTGTGCATGGTGTTGCTGTTGCCAGAGTCATTACTGTAGTCGTGTTTATTGTAGCTATTGACTTTTCTCAACTCTTTGCTTCTAGGCTTACCTACAGACAAACTGACTTTCAAAAATGGTTTAATTATGATTAATTACACAAATGGAGAAAAATGTCATAAAATATATGAACGATCAACTGCCATATTATTCTATTGTGACAACACTACATCTGAGGTTAGTTTCAAAATATGCTTACGGTACATACTGTCTTCCAGAGTTGCCCTCTTTTTATAGTATGAAGGGGTAGGGTGAAGAACATGAACATGGATAATCATTTACATATTAAACAGGTGATTCAAAGGTCCTGTGAGGGGACCAAAAAATTAAGAATGTTTTGAATTTCCTTATTTATGGATGGTACCTTTGTCATTGCTTAGGAAGATCAGGGCGTGTTGTTCCTTTAAGTGATGTTTATCATCACCAAAACTCTTTTGAGAAGTTGGAAAGGGATGTTCTTCCATAAATAACAACTGTTTCTTTGTAAGAAATAAAAGGTAGGAAGTTGAATGTGCAGGAAAGCAGGTATTACATGGCTAGACTAAAATAAGCTGCTTACTTGCTTTTAGTATCTGTCTGTATTTGTGCTTCCCTTCCTGTTCTTAAACAATGGTGCCTAGAATTACTTTTGCTCATCTTACTTCTTTGGAGAGGCAGCAATTATTATGGCTGTGCTTTTATCAGAAGTGTGCCTGAGGATAAACTGAGTTTTGGGAGAAGCCATGCTTTCAGCTGGTCAGAGACATAGTGTGGCTCTAAGATAACATGTATGTTCCTGAATCTTCCTGAAGCACAACTGAGACACTTTGGTAGCTTCAAGGTGTTTAAATGAGAAAGCAAATAACTTTTGTATTGTGTTCTTTCAGCCTGTATTTTTGAAAGAAACTCCAGACTGCACCTACATGTTTGAATGGCATACTGAATATGCTTGCCCACCTCATAAATCTACTGAGTGCTCCTACAAGTAAGTTGTTTCCACAAAATTAAAATGGTGCTGTATGTTGAGAGAGACAAATAAAACTTTCTTGCAATTCAATGCAACACAGCTATTGTGTTTTGACCAACTAATGTAGCATTCAATGCCAGTGCAAAATATTTTAAATAATTTCTGCAATTTGTGCATCTGAAAACTAATTTAATTTAAAAAAATGCTTTGAGATTCTTCTGGGGAATAATAAAAGGAAACTGTTGGGTATGTATTTATTGATGGTTGAATGCTGAGTCTGTTAGGTTGTTGCGAGTGTTTAGTTACTATTTAACAATAGCTAATCTAAACAAGACTACAGCTGTCTGTTTGGAACTTTCACCAAACAAAGCTTCAGGAAAAATGTCATTTGTATCTGTCACAACCAAGTATTACCTCATTAATATTGGATAAGTGGGGTCAAATGTGGCTAATAATTGGCCCAGAGTTTGAACATCCGGCCTCGTTATAGGTTTCTACCCTAAGGTAAAACAGTGCACTGTAACTGTGTGTGTGCTTGCCATGCACTGAAAGCCATCATGAATTAAAAGTTGGAATTGGCTGCATTACTTTTGCATTGTCTGAGAGCTGTGTGCATGTGGACAGTTTCTGTGGAGGTAGCTGGTGCAGTAATATATCTCTCTACTGAATTTGTGGTTTCTGGGGAACACTGAGCTTTTTCAGACTTCTTTTCCAGCATAATACTCTGCTTAGAGTTATCAGCTTAAAATTACTGTAGTAATTTAAGAATTGCAACTTTAAAATATTTCATTATTTTCCATGCATTTAATCTTTTGTACAGGGATGATAATGGAAACTTCTATGACTTTTCATCCCTGACACGACATAGAGAAAACTGGGAGGCAATTGCTATATCTGCTACTACGCAGAAATACTATATTAACGTCTGCAAGCCCTTAGTACCATATAGTACTACACGTAAGTCCAAAATAAAAATATATTCTTCCTATAGCTAGGGAAGGCAAGTGGTAGGACAATACTGCTGGTGGCTCAGTGGAAAAAATCACAAAGCAAAGTATGTGCAGATAGTGGTGTGATTTCAGCACCTGAGGGAAAGGTAAATTTGTGGGCCTGATTTCCATCTGCTTAGTGGGTGAGATTCACTAGCAGCTCTTACCTTCTCTTGATAACTTTGGCACTCTTGCTCTTCTGTCCTTATCCAATGTCTCCTATAGCTCTTAAAGATTAAAATAGTTGCTTCAGAATTTCTCTATGGCATCTTCTGAGTGACTCTGTTTTGTGCAGTGCAAGGCCAGGTAACAGACTTCCACTCTGTAGCAGTCTGCTTGTCCAGTGGTAGCTGCCCCTACTTTTTGCATGACCTTAAGTGAGACAGTTGCTAGTAGTTGTGCATTTTGGGGGAAATACACCCCAATGAGTGTGGTTTGGACAATGGCTTGGAGATAGATCAGCCATGACACACCTGAAAGTAGAGTGGTGGAGTTTTATTCCAGGTAAGTACACTTTACTAACATTTGGTGTGATAATGAAGGTGGTTTTTTTTTTTGTCTGTATAGGTTCCTGTCCTTCTGATGCTGCTGCCTCCCTCATTGAGGGTACAAAATGTACCAGTCTTGGGGAAGTGGCTGATGGTCCTCGTTGGGAAAATGTCACTTCTATCCTGAAATATATTAATGGAGATCTGTGTCCAGATAAAAATCGTAAGAAAACAACAATATTGCGCCTCAAGTGCGATGAAAGCAGAATTGTAAGTGCGTTCCTTCTGCTGGATTTTATGTGTTCATGCAAGCAGATAGACCTACAAGTAAATTTTAGATGCTGTGCAATTTTTAAGAGATCTTTTTGTACAATCTGTTAGCACAAATTTTATCCTCTGTAATAGCTTCAGATTGTCTGCTTATGTCTTGAGGATGAATCTAGTGCAGACTGGGAAGTGTTTCAAATAGTAAATAATGCTATTGGCTGTGTAGTTCTCAACTCTTGCACATCTGTATGCCTTGCCATTAAGTACTCTTCCATTTGATGAGATTTGAATTGCCTTTTGGATTTTCTATTGCCCTAGGCTACCTTTAGCTCTCCTCTCATTCATTTAACTTCTGATAATGATTCTGTACTGTTGTGTATTTGAAATAATCACAGTTAGATACTCTGTCCTTGGATTAAATCACTGGACCATGACGATTTGTTAAGTCCTAGGACTGGTGTTTGAATGGAGGTCAGCTACAGGCTGCAGGGATAAACCTGTTGGCATGGAATCTTACGCTATCATTTTATAGAGATGTCGCTCTCTCCACTGCTTTGTGTTTAGGAATCAAGGCCAGAACTTATAACTGCCATTGAAGATTGTGAATATACCTTCTTATGGTTCACTGCTGCTGCATGTCCTCTTAAAAGCAATGTGCAAAATGACTGTCGGGTAACCAATCCTGCAACAGGTAAGGAGGAGACCTCAGGATTTTGTATGTGGAAGAGGCTGCTGGAAGCAGCACTACTATGTTTGTGTTCTTGAGGAACTTCGTTAGAAAAGGGCAGTGTGACACATCCTCTGGATAGTGACTAACAAGCTTATTGATGGTAGAAGTATCTTGTAAGGCACTGCAATGTCCCGTGGAACATAATACTCTATAGTTCAAAACTAGTTTTTCCTCTGTTAATGTGAATAAGTAACTGCCTTTCTAAGCTAGCAGGTAAATAGGATCTGGTTAACCTTCCTACTAAATTAAATTAGTGAAAGCTTTTAATACAAAGAAATGTCTTGATTTTGAATCTGAAAAAGAGATTAAATTGTTCCCTGGTCTCTCTATAGGCCACCTCTTTGATTTGACATCGTTAAGGCGAGAGTCTGGCTATACTATCAGTGGTCCACACAGCAGAACAATTGAGTTGAATGTTTGTGCTGAAGCTAAAAGTTCGTGTACTAATGGAGCTGGTAAGCATCTTATCTTCTCTGGTACTGTAATCATTGACTATAGGGTAACCAAAAGAAATACTTATGCTCAAGTTTACAGTAAAATGCAATATTTTACTGCAAATGCAGGAGGAGTGAAGGGAACATCTGTATGGCTGTATTGGCTCGGAAAAGAACCTAAAACTGTTGTAGGAAACGAGATCATGTATTTCTACCAAGTACTATTTGTATGGGCTCACTTTAAGTCCCAGTTCCTTTAGTTCCTAATGAATGGGGTTTTTTTTGGACATGAGGGCAGGAATGTAGGTGCTTCTACTGCACCTCTTTAATGCTGTGAAAATGGAGACATTACAAGCTTTCAGCTAGAGTGAACTCTATGGTGATGCTGTAATGCATCTGCACTGGGCTTTGTGTCTGCACTTCAAACCTTTGCCAGTCTTCTTTCTAACTTTCTGTTCTGTTCTGAGTGCTTCTGAAACATCAGTAGAAGTTAACTTTCTGTTTAACTAACTGGTTTTTAAGCTGCTTACTTGCAGGTTGAATTAGTAGCTCTTCTGTCAAATTGAATATGAAATAATACTTAAACATCATAGATGTTAAAATAGGAATATTGATTGTCATTAAAATTATTTTTGTGTAGTGAGAAGAAAGTATTGGATCAATTTGGTTTCTAAGAGGCATCTTAAAATTATATATAATGTCTCACATTTTGTGTTAATCGTTTGGTTTTCAGAAAAGTGATAACCAAACACTGCTTGGTGGTTGCTTAAGCATGTATAGATGCAATACATTCAGCTGGTTGATGAAGTAATAAAGGCAATATTTGGTCTTTGTATCAGTGCAGTTCAGCTCAGTTTAATGTCAACTCTGGATGGTCTGGCAAAGCCTATCTTTCACAGGAGAATTAAAGTGACACTAAAATCTGAAGTTTCCTGCTGTTTATGTTGTATGATGCAATTTTTCAGGACAGTTGCATCAGACTTATCTGTTTTCCTAATTTTTCTTTTTTCTACTTCAGCTGTCTGCATCACAGGTGGCCAAAACCCAGTTAATGCTGGAAAACAGAGTCAAACTTTAAGTTATGAAGATCGAGTGTTAAAGCTTGTCTATGAAGATGGAGATCCTTGCCCTGCAGACCCTGCACTGAAGCATAAAAGCTATTTTAGCTTTGTATGCAAGTCTGATGCTGGAGATGAGAGCCGGCCTGTTTTTGTGGTGTTTGATGAGCAGACGTGCACTAGTTACTTCTCTTGGCATACTTCCTTGGCTTGTGAAGAAGAGGTAAGGATTTCTTTTGCAGAAAACACTTGTGGGACTTAAAATTTCTGAGGGGGGTTAGATATAGCAGCAACGTATTTTAAATTCCTTGAGGGAAAGGTTTCTTGCTGTAGTACAGAACCCAAATTCGTATAGGAGTTCTTGAATGCTTTCCATATGGACATTTTCAACAGGAGTGAGCAATATTTAAACTCCTGCTCCGCATTTTGAGCCGAGTTAAAACTTCTAACACTTGAGAATAACCCCTTTGTGAAACCTACTTAGCTGCTTTTCTGTACAGTTCAAATGGCAGCCATAGAGTGTCATGTTGGGAAGTGATGGTTAAGATCCTCCAGTGCAGCAGGCCAGCAGAGCTGAGGTTGAGTTGAGGATGGATAGCATCTCTATGCATGGGGACAGTCTTTGTTTCTAGGCAGGTGACCAGAGGCCAGGCAAGTGCATGATCAGTTTGCTCAGTGCAAAACCCGATAAACCTTGATAGCATGAATTTAGAATCTGCTTCTGATGTACAACACATGCTGTAATAACATCACTTGGTCAGTTTAGTTGAACTGGTGCTCCAGACAATGCTTTGAGGTACTCTTTAGTTAATTTTAGCTAGTTAAAATGACCTGTAGTGGGTGGGAACATGGAGTAAAAGGCAGCACTAGGAATAGAAGGCTAAATGAACTATTGGTTAAATTTAGATCTCTTCTTAATACCTGAATATTTTCTTTTGTGAATCTGCCTAATCATTCTTTTTTGTGCTTTGATTACCTCTAGTGTGACTGTCATTCTCTGCAACAAGTTGTTTTTTCCTCCTCATCGCTGTTTCAATACTACAATAGCTCTTGCTTTCATTTAGGAAAACATCTTCCAGTTTTTCTTTCCCCAGCAAGGGCTGTCACGTGTCCCCTCATTCAGCTACACATAGTTCTGGTTTCGTCTTCAGTAATATGTACCATGCTGCAATACTAATCCACAGTATCAAATCCCATTGTGTTTTCTAGCCTGTTAATTCCAGTTGGTGATCCTTAGTGCGCTTCTGATCACTTTTTTCACAGTGACCCAAACTATTTCAGTGTTAGGTAGCAACCATGATTATTTGTCCTGAAATTAAATTGTAGTTTTGTTAGCTGCTCCTTTTCCAATATCTAAACAAGAATAGACTTCTCAAATTCCACATAGACTGTCAGTAGGTTTATGCACCTTATGAGTGTATGGAATGGGTTTTGAGGAAACTTAGTATTCAAGCCATCAACTTGCAATACACTAACTTTACATTGTTATAATATTGTTATAACCAAGCTTGTTTGTTGGAGGTGATCCAGTGATGTGTGGGAGATGAGGAGAGGAAGGGATGGGGGCTGATCTTATAAAGCCATAGTGACTGTGTATGCTGGAGTATGTGTGCCAGAGCTTTGTCTTGGCATTGTTCTAATAGGGACTCTATTCTATAAGGATGTTTAAATGATCAAAGTTTTTCATATGCTGCTTGTAGGTGCTTAGTATCTATAGACAGACAAAAATTATAACAAATTCTTCTTTACTTTTATTTGAAACTTTTAAATGTAGCCATGCTTCTGGCCCCAAGAAGGATAGGATGTTTGTCAATTAATCAAAGCAAGTAATAAAAGAATAAGGTCAATAATCGTATCTTCTTGTAGGTGAAGTGCTCAGTAATGAACAACAGTTCTTCTGTTATTGACCTGTCTCCTCTGATCCATCGCTCTGGGTATTATGAGGCATTTGTGGATGAAGATACTACAGATGTTTCTCCAGACTTCTACATCAACATTTGTGAGCCTCTCAATCCTATCAAAAATGTCAATTGCCCACCTGGAGCAGCTGTTTGCATGGTTCCTGTTAATGAATCACCAGTAGTAAGTACTATGCCAGGAATCACTGAAATGTGCATTTCCCTAATAGTTTAATATAGTATCCCTGCCTAGAGACCTGATTTGAGCCAGAGGGCTTGATAACGGATTAAAGAAATGGAATGCAGAATTAAAATCTCCTCTGCACGGAGATTTTATTGCTTTTTTAATTGCTCCTTCTTTTATTGCTTTTCCCTGTGAAGAAGTATTTTCTTATCCTGGACCTCAGTGGTCTTTTTGGATGTAAGAAGATTCAATACAGTGATAAGTATGAAAAATTGCTACAGAGAATTTTTTCATGTAGTGCTGTGTGCCAAATACAGACACTGGGAAGCAGAATGTCCTAGCCACTCTGTGGCTTAATTGATCTTGTGATAGCCTGTTGCAGTTTGAAGCAGTCTAGATGCTAGCATGCTTCAAAATGCACATAGGTCTTTCATGTATGGATTTGACAGCTGCATAAATAGCAAGCTTGTTACAGAGAATTGATTGACTTTTCTGTGTTATTACCTTGAGAGACAGAGCCTTTTGTTTTTGAGGACTTGTTTGTGAGCTCTAGAAGATAGACACAAACAGTTGAGATTGCTTTCCATGAATTTCACATCAATCTAGGGACCTTACACCGTTGTTAATGCTATTTTTAAGTGATGTGTTGGTAACTTGGCACATCGATGTAAAGAAGAATCTGTCTCAGAGATGCAGAACCTCCCTGTCTTTTGTCAAGCTTAATCAAAAAGTGTTTTGAGCTGCTCAGCGTGTGTTTTATTAGGATTGATATGTGATGGCTGTTCTTTGAGTATAGAATGCAGTTTTCAAAAGTGCAGTAAACCAAACATGAATCTGAACTGATCTGAATCTCTGGGCTGATCTGGAATCTAGATGTGTCCCGTAAGTCTATTAATACGTATTTTTGCTTGTGTAGGATATTGGTCGTGTAACTGAACCTCCCAAGTTTAATGAGGCAGTAAATGAGGTTTCCATCACTTACAACAGCACTACTCCTTGTCAGATAAACAACAAATTGAACTATACTTCTTATATTGTATTCCACTGCAGCCAAGGAACTAGTCTGGTAAGACGTCTATTAAATGTATGTTGATATTGGAGTGTAATGGAAAGAAGGTAGTAACCAGAATTAGCTTTGTTTAAAACTAAGTTAAGGATTTGTTGCTAGAATGTGTGGATGGACTCATTTCAACAAGAAGTAGCATATTTGTATTCTTAACTGGCCAAAATTTCATTGAGTGCATGAACTTCAGGCTTGAGACTAATAGGTTCTGATGATTTCAAGGATCAGATTCCATGGAAGTAATGTAATCATAACTTACTGCTGACATTAAACTTAATGCTGTATTGCAACTTGTTTAGATCCTAAAGTTTGTACGGGAAGCTCACACAAGAACACAGTGTAACTGTGGAGCTGTTACTGTGAAGTGTTCCCCCTGTGCTGTAACCTTTTCCATAATCACACACAACTTTAAAAATTTGCATTTAGTTACTTGTGGTTTTGTTTTGTATCAGCACCTGAACACTTAATTGAGTTTGTATGGTGATGTGAATAGAATGCTTCTTGAATTTCTTTAATGCTTCAACAAACTGTATAGAAGCACTTGAATATGATGTTTGTCAAACTAGACCTTGCTGAAGATTATGAAACCATTTTCCATCAACGTAGGGCATGAGCTGAAACTTGAGGCAGCTCTGAATATTACACGGACCATACTTCTACTTTAGTTTAAAACTTGATAAATGGTGCTCTCTCTAAACCTTAACTCAGTGAAATTTCATGCTGTTCTCTGCCATGAAGAAGCACAGCTCTCACACTTTTGCTGTTTGCAACTAAGCTGAACATCAAAATTGCAACCCTAACTAAGAGGAAAGTTTGTGTACCTTGATTGTTTTCTGGAGCTGGGTAGAATGCACTTCCCTTTTAAGTTTTTTTGTGTGCTGGTTATAATATGGTGTTTGTCCTAAAGTCAGTTAAGTCTAGCCATGGTGGTAACTGAGATTATCTGTTGGGGAAGGGGAGAATGCAGAAACAACAACAAACTCTCCAAAAACTAAACCTAATATGTCTTCCTGTTTTCTTTGGTAACAGGGTAAGCCAAAGATGATAAAGAAAGTTGACTGCAGTTTTGTGTTTGAGTGGGAAACTCCAGTTGTGTGTCCTGATAAAGTGAAAACTTTAGGCTGCTCTGTGATTGATGAACAGCTGCACTATACTTTTAACCTGACCAGCCTTTCTGGAAGATCATTCAAGGTAATGCCTTCTGGTGGTGTGACATTTATGTGTTTATTTATAATTGCCTATTGCTATCAACATTTTAAAACTGCAGGAAGGGTTTCTTTTAAGCATTCTGAGGTGTGAGAAAAGGCTGAAACATATGCTCTGGTCAGTATTGATATTTGTTTAGCTTCTGACAGAGGGAATAATACTAGAGGGTATAACATTTTATTGTTTTTGAGAGTAAAGTTAATGGACACAGTGATGGGTAAAGGAATTGTCTCAGTTTAGGGACAAGTTTTGGGAGAAAACACTCTGGAATGAGTGTTTCCTCTAAGAAAAGGAGATTTAGTAGTCTCTTCCTGCCAATATGAAGTAAATATTGGTCGGTGAAAGCAGCAAAAGTTTATTTGACAAGGTGCCCACCTGACATAAAAAAAATGAATAACTGTTAGATATTGAACCTTCAGAGCCTTACCAATGCGCACACACACACCCCCACCCACAGCAGAACAAACAAACCCAAAAAAGTGCCAGGGGAAGGGAAAAAAAACCTCCACTGGCCACGTGCTAGGGAAAAACAAAATGGACGATGGCTTTGTCTCTGGTGAGGGAAGAAGAGTCCAGCCAGCAGGTCGGGGACAAGGAAAAACAGATGGGAACCTGGTGAGCTCCAATGTTGTTGGTGTCTTCTTCGCTGCAGATGAAACTGGTGGAATTCAAAGTCCCTTCTTTTGCTGGCTCAACTTTTCCCGAGGTCTGGCTGAGATGGGGTGTCCCCTTGGCTTCCCCGCTGGTCAGCACCTGGTGGCCCCTGTGGGTGGTACAATCTCAAACAAGAGCTAAGCTGAAGAGTTTTAGAAGAAACCACAGAAGCCACCAGAGGATTATTGTTGCAGTTTAGGGAAAAACTTCCTCCCTCAGCTAGCAAGAACTAAACTAGCTAAGATCAGCAACATGTCTGCAGCACACTCTGAGCATGCTGGCAGTGAGGGCTTGAAGAAAGCCCTGGCTGAGTTCCCCGGCTCCTGCCCTGCCCCGAGACTCAGTTTAAAGCCACAGGACCCATTTCTGGGCATAAAGCAGACGATCAGGATTAGAGTGTCATCATAAAATCACCCCAGGACAGGAAGAAGAAATCTTCACCTTTGACAGAATCTTGAATGAGAAAGTAGGTCTGCTGAACAGATTTTATCTATGGCCCTGTGTGTTTGGTCTGCAGTTTTGTCATATTAAGGAAGGCCAGATTTGCAAAATTAGTTATCTTTTCCTCCTGCATTATGCAAATGCTGCCTGAGACTTGGTTTATGAAGCACTTAGTGATTTTCTAAATATTGACTCTAGACTTGCCGTGTTGCTTCTGTTTGTATACGCAGGTATTTTCTGGATCCAACAATTACCATGTTGGTGTGTGCAGTAAGGCAGGCTTGCCCCAGGGAAAATGCGGAGATGGGGCAGTGTGTCTGACATCCAAAACTGGCGTGTCATCTTTTGGAAACATAAAGGAAATGAGAATGGTCTATAGCCACCAGGATGAAACAGTCATTTTGCAATATACAGGAGGTGATCGGTGCCCTCCAGGTGAGTTCAGAGCAGACCCATTGTTTATGTTCAAAACTTGTCAGGATATTTTGCTTCTAAAGTATTAGGTTTTGTTGTGACAGGAGGAAGCAACATCGATTTTACATATAGCAATAGAAACACGTAGTTCTGCTAAATCACAACCATCATACTAATCTGCAACAACAGCTTGTATCTCCCTAGAAGAGACAGTGCAACTTTACTGTAGGGATGACTGTAGCTAATTGTATGTTACATCTAGTTTTCTAATTGGGTTTAAACACAAAGTTTCAGTATTTCTATTGTCTGCTGCTGACCTTTCTTTAATATTGAAGTACAAGCTTTGGATAAGGTCCTGAATATGGATATGCCTCCTATTGTACTGTGTGTAGTTAAGAGATTCTACCTTTCCTTCTCAGTGACTGAAAATGGAGACCTCTGTGTGTTCCCCTTCAAGTACAAAGGGAAGACTTATGAGGAATGTACTACAGAAGGGAAGAATAGGCCATGGTGTGCTACAACTGAAAACTACGAGAGAGATGAAAAGTGGGGATTCTGTAGTAGCAGTAAGTACTTCCTATACTTCATGTGTAAGGATCTTAGCTAACACAGATATTTAGCTGCACTAAACTCCATACATGCCTGAAAGCCTCTTGCAAAATACGCATTTTTTTTTTTTCCAACCTTTCCCCTTACAGCAACTGCAAGAAAGGAATCTACCATTATCTTTACATGTGATGAAAATGCTGGTGTTGGGAGCCCATACCTTCTCAGTGAGACTCTTGGTTGTGCTGTGACATTTGAATGGAAGACTCAGGCAGTTTGTCCTCCCAAGAAAATGGAGTGCAAGTTTGTCCAAAAACACAGAACATATGACTTGAGAATGCTCTCTTCCCTGACAGGATCGTGGATCTTTTTCCACAATGGGAACTCGTGAGTAATGAGCAACTCACAGGGAGCAGCTTGCTTACCAGTGCAGTTGTAATGTGGCATAGTATTTCTGTTTGGCCCCTGCTCAGTGTCTTAAGACTGTCAATGCTTAGCACTTCGTATAAATAAAAAAAAACTAAGAAAGGAGCCCATTCTATCTGAAGAGACTGAGTAATCACATTCTTCAGTCTCACCCTTTCCCTGTGTTGGTAATCCTTTTTACAGGATGAATATGTCTAAAATAAAAGCTATTTTAAAAACTTTCTATTTAAACCTCTATCTTAAAAATGTAATTTTGTTGTTTAAATGGTATTTTTTGGATTCTCAATTATGTTGAAAAAAAATCTTAATTACTTAGCTGCTTTCTTTTGACTCAAATAGATAACTTGTTGTCTAAAATCTAACTGGGGCTTTTCACCTATATTCCTTTACATATTAGCATAGTGGAAAATATGAATGTCAGGAAGTTATTGACCTCTCCAGCGTCCCTCCTCCCATTAGGAAATAGAAATGAACTGGCAAGAATGACAGCATCTAATGATAAACAGTGTGGTAACAAAACTGCTTCATTCACCACTGTGACAGCAGTTCTCTGCTGTGACATATCTGAGCTTGTATAGCTCCAAGGAGATGCTGAATTTAGGGTAGCACCATAACCTTGACAAATAAAAAAAACTTCTGAGTATTTCTTGACTCTGTTCCAATTTCTAGTTTGGACCTAGGTCAAAATTAACTAGACACCTAATCTGGTAAATGATCAACTTTTTTTTTTTTGTACAGTCTTTTACCTGAAAATGATAGAAGTAATCTGCCAATTAGTACATGCTTTATTCTGTCAGCTAATTTGAGATTTAGTCTCTTGCAAGCTGTCTAGCTTCCCATGATGATTCTAAAGTTTGTGTATCACTTCTTCGGTTTAGCCTAAATGAATTTTAAAGAAGTTTTGTCTACTATGTTCTGTGTAGGTACTATGTGAATCTCTGTCAGAGGGTACACGAGGGACCCACAGGCTGCCCTGAAAGAGCCAGTATTTGCAGGAAAAGCAACAATGGAGATGTTCAAGTTCTTGGACTTGTTCATACACAGAAGCTGAATGTGACAGGTAGAGTTACCTTTTGTTCCTGTAGAGAGCTAGAGATTAAAGGTTTAAATCTTACAGCCTGGCCATAGTAGTTCTTAAATTATGCTGAAGCCTTTATTTTGAAATATCTTTATCAGTGAATCTTCTGTTTAAAAACAAAAATGGAATGTGATGTTTAAGCCGTGGGAAAACATTGAAGCAAATAAAGTGTTGTCATTAAAATGGTGAGAAATTAATTATCTGTCTGAACATCAAGAAATCCTTTTTTTACAGTGAGGATACCCAAACACTGGCACAGGTTATCTAAAGAGGTTGTGGAGTTTCCTACCTTGGAGATATTCGAAGGCTGTCTGGACATGGTCCTGGACAGCTGGCTCCAAGTGACCCTCCTTGAGCAGGGGGTTTGGACCAGATGACCTCTGCATTTTCTAACTTCTTCAATTAAAGCAACATTTGAAGGATGATTAAATGGCTTCACTCTTAGGAAAATGAATTAAAAAATAATCCTAACTTTACTCAAACTTTTAGTTTAAGGAATATTTTCCAAATTGGTGCTCAGGGAAATTTTCAATCCATTTACAAAAGTAATGACATATGTTGCCTGTGTTTATTGGCTGAGTTCATTTATAGAAGGGTATCTTCATTTACTTTTATGTTTAAAAAAATATCTTTTAAAAAATCTTAAATGTAAACATTTGTTATGGCCATACTGGTGACCTGAACATGATTACAATGTAAAGACAAAAGTGTTCGAGAAGTGATTTTTCAATGATCACAAGTGTGAATGCCTTGAATTACTGAAGTACTGTAATTGATATATGGTCTATGCAGGGGAAAAGAATACTAGAAGTATAGGAAGTCTAGGGAAGGAGCAAAGCAAATATGTCAGTTTACAAAAACCTTTGGTCACCATTTTTTTCTTCTAGGTGATACAGTGTATATTAGTTATTCCAGTGGGCAAGAATGTAGGAAAAATAAGAAAGTAACAACAATTATAGAACTGAAATGTGCAAGAACTGTTGGCATGCCCATGCTGCAGAGGTGAGTAATAAATTTACATACCACTGATCTTCATGGCTGGTTCCTTTGTACCTCTCTAGTAAACCCTTAAGTCTCAGCACAGGGACTGTTGGACAGTCCCTAAAATAATCCTGGGTCTGTACTTGCACGGCATGGATCTTCTGGAGTTTGTGCAATTGTTCATTTCCATAAACGTTGTATTTTGTATTTATCTTAACATTTCTGGGGAAAAAATTCAGCTTTCTGCTTCCAAATTAGATCTGACAATGGCTCAGATGCTGTTGTTTTCAGTGTCAGTAGCCGATATCATAGTACAACTTCTCTTAACTCTGTTCAAAATCTGTTTATTAAAGAATATTTACTGTAGGTAAGTGATTGAGCTAATAAAACGTGGTTTATTGTTGCCTCAATACAGTGTATTTAACCAGAAGCTATCTAAAATGAGGTGTATATATGCATGATCACAGATACAAAGAAAGCTTGAGGAGTTTTTGCTTAGTCTCAATATTATTACCTCTATATTGCTTGTAGAATTGGGAAACTGAACAAAATGCTCTGTATGAGTCAAAGAACTAGGTAGCAAAATCTGACTAGCTGTCATGTTTTAGGAAATGATATTCTCTAATTCAGTGCTCCCATTGAAATTATATGCTTGCTCCCGCCTTTCCCCTGAGGAGGGCTGGGAGAATAGAAGTAGAGGCACAAAAGGCAAAGATCATGACTCGAGATAAGAACAATTTACTGGAAACAGAAATGAGATAAAAAAACAGTAACAGCAACAATAGTAATGACAGAGGATATAACAAAGAGAAGAATGATTTGCACAGAGGCAACAATACGTGATGTGGGTCCCTCTGCAATGCTATGCTGGCCCAGGAGGGACGCCTTCTCCCTGGAAAAGATGTCCTTCCCCCTGTCCCTAGCAATGATATGAGGTGGTATAGAATAACCTCTGGGTCCTTGCCATGGCCCCTCCTGGCTACTACAAAAATTAACCCTGTCCTGGCCAGAACCAATCAGACTGCTAACTTACACCTGTTGTCCTGCTTGAATAAAAGGTAGGTTTAACATGCTGCAAGAAAGCAGCTTGGTATGTTTGCTAGCTAAAATATATCGATAAAGCCCTTTGATACACTGTGGGAATTCTGGAATTTTCAGTAGGAAATTCAGGTGCAGCCAGGTCTTCTAAAGTCTTGAAACTGCAGAAAAGTCCAGTGTAATTCTTCAGGTAGCTTTTTTTGAGTGCTATATAACTATTTTAGCTCACTCTCGGCATGATCCTTAGGCAGGACATTGTCACATGTGGGTTAGCAGTTGTCTTTTCCCTTTCTCAGGATTCTAAAAACTTGTTACACCTGGAATCATCAGCTCTATCTTTTTTATTTGATAGGTTTGATGAAGAAAACTGTGCTTACTACATCACGTGGGACACACGTGCAGCTTGTGCTGTGAAGCCACAGGAGGTAGAGGTGGTGAATGGAACAGTCATTAATCCTGCAACTGGGAAAAACTTTTCTTTAGGGGATGTTTATTACAAGTGAGTAAAAAAACCCACAGACAACCTGCAAAACAAAAGAATGGTAGAATTAGTTACCCTTCTGGAGAAGATTGCTAAGCTGTGCCGTTTATCATAGCTGCAGAGCACACCATATGGTTCTCACAGTCAGTAGTGTGTATGAGCCACTGAATCATGCTTTTGTCTTCAATTTATCTTAAACTTTTGGAGGTATTTGTGTGCTCACTCACACATTGAGGGCAGTAGAGCTAGAAAAATTTTCTTTCTGTGCTTGCTAAGGGTTATATTTTTGCTAAATATAATCCTTATTTCTAATGTTCAGGGAGGAAGCCAAAGTCCTTTGTCTTTTCTGGTTGCTGAATTGGTCACTCAGCTTGCTCTGGAATCAACCAGTGATAGCATCTGCCACTGCTGCCAGTCTTATGTCTTGGGAATAATCCCAACCTGTGAGTTTAGATTTAAGAACAGACTTGCCCTCTGTTTCCTCAGGAACTACACAGCTTCTGGTGACATACGGACAAATGGTGATAAATATGTATATGAAATTCAACTTTCCGGTATAAGAAACTCAAGTTCCCCAGAATGCTTTGGGGCAAACATCTGCCAGGTGAAAACTAATGAACGGCGCTTTCGGAGAGTTGGTTCTGCCAGAAATGCCAAATATTATGTTGATGGTAAGTACTTGCTCACCAGACAAAATTGCTTGATATTCTGTGAATTACTTCATCAGAAAATGGTTTTTGGTTCACAACATCCATACTAATCTGTTTCCGTAAAGCTATCCAAACTCTGTCTAGCATAATTTAGATTGCTTTTTCCTTGCTGTGTAAGCTCAGTTGCAAATATGGCCTTAATAGAGGTTTGGGCTTGACACTTGAAGACTGAAAGACTTGAAGTTGAAACACTTTGGTAAGAACAATGCAAGATAGAAGACTTTGGTCTCCTGTTTCCCTCTGTGCTTGTGCTGCATAAGCAATGATTTCATTTAGCTAGCTACTTTTCTGTCCAGGGTCTAGTGTTAATGGACTGTTCTCAAGGAAGTAGTAAACGAGGTTTTCTTCTCATTGTAGATGATGATTTGGATGTCATATTTTCATCTGACTCCAGATGTGGTAAAGATAAATCAAAGTTTGTGTCTTCAACCATTTTTTTCCACTGCGATCCACAAGCAAAGGAAGGCATCCCTGAATTCCTTCACGAGACGGCAGATTGCCAATATTTATTTACCTGGTACACATCTGCTGTGTGTCCATTAATGTGAGTAGTTAACCATTTTCTGAAAGCAGGTTTTGTCAGCACTTCTTGGCTAAAGGCTTTTTTGTATTTGTTCGTCACAGTGATTGGGAGAAGGGGAAAAGCTAAAAAAGCGGTAGGCTCATAGATGAATCGGTGATCATGTGTGCAGTGTTTGGCACATGACCATTAATTAAAGTTTGGCAAACTGATCTGGACCTAAAGATGGAGAGGCACAGTGGAATTAAGATTTTCACTAAGTAAAACCTACTGTGGCTGACAGAACATATTGTTTCATGTTACTGAGAGGAGCAAACAGTTTGTGGGTGAGGTGTTTGGGCCTTCTTGTCTTACTGTCTGGAAAACTTTGAAGCTGTGACAAAGACTGGCCTTCCCTTCTATCTGGAATGGAAAATCATTACATTAAAGGTCTTAAAGGAATAATGAAATATTTCTGCAATTAAATATGATCAGCTAATCTACTGATTAGTGAGGGGACAGTGTTAAAAGCAGAGTGTTTGTATCTAGGTACTTACAACATTCTTGACATGTAGGCAGCCTCACTGTGAAAAATGGAGTGACTACTTCTGGGAGTGACTACTACTTTACCTTCTGGATGCTATCTTGAGAGCACAGGGAAACTCTTGATTCTGATTTAACCTATTGAGGGAGTTTGGTCTGTATAGTGCCATAGTCAACTGAAAGTTAGATTATTTCTGTAGCTGTTGCAGCTTACTCAAGTGCAGATTTGGTTCTAAAATAGCAGGTTTGTGTGTGGATAACTGCTTCTTATATAAGCTCTGGCATGCTTAATTGTGCTCTGCAGTCTTGACTGTAGTTTCATTCACTGTTTGATAGCATACCAGGATGTAGGCACAGTACATACATTTGTTTTTCAAGTTGTTTTTTAATTGGATGAAATCCCCTAAATTCAGTTCATACAGCTGTTAGGTTGGACTGACAAGATGGTGTGGCAGGTCATCTTTTAATCTGCTGTTTCTAATCCAGTTTAACAAAACTTGTCACTAAATCTTAACTTTACATTTCAATTACATTGCTAGATCAACCAATGATCCAGGAAACAATCAGCACCAGACCGATGAGGAGACCCAAATACATAAAGGTCTTTCAAGGAGAAGCCAGGCTGTTGGTGCTGTGCTGAGTGTCCTCCTGGTTGTTCTCACTGTGTGTCTCATAATCTTGCTGTTCTACAAAAAAGAGAGGAGGTAAGAAATAATTGAGAGACTTTAGGACTTGGGCTTATTATTATTGTTAAGGGCTTTGTCAGGACTTGGTTTTCTGCCAAAAGTGAAAGGGAAATAGTAAACTTCAGAGATTTGGGTTCTGATTTTCAGTTAGTAGTATCAACTGTCAAAGTTACCGGTTCCTTCAAATTCTCCATTACTTTCTGAAGGCCCATGTGAAGACAGCTGGGGTGTACAACTGAGTTGGTCTAACCTCTGTTGTGGGCAACTGCTGATTAAGGAGTATAAAACAGCATGACCATATTCTTAGTGTCTGATACCCCTCCCCTTTTATGGAGTCAGGCAAGATCCATACAACAGCACCAAGGAACAAGTGCAAGTCCTGCTGTTCCTCTGCTTTCCAAACAACTTTTGGGGTGTTTTTCCCTTAGATGTAAAGGTCAGAGGGGTCTCAGAACAGTCAAGTGTGCCTCAGAAGTGGCAAGGGGGAAGATGTACACCATCCCAGCCTGAATTTAGTTAGTGGTTCAGGTCAATGTGATAGTTGCAGCTCATTTGTTGACATGCTTATGTAGATGGTAAAAATCCATTGAAGAAAAGTGAGGGCTAATGAGTGGATATAGTCTTCCTAATGTACTATTCTTCCCTTTCTTTAGGGAAATTGTAATAAACAAGATAACAAACTGCTGCAGAAGATCATCTGGTGTTTCCTACAAATACACAAAGGTAAAAGTGACAAAATCAAATTCGTTTCTTGTCAAGTTTTCTTAATGTCAAGCTTTTGTTAATAAATAACCCCCTTAATTTCTAGTTCCTTTAGTGCTTGGAAACCATACTGTGTGGCATCAGGAAAGCCACATAGCTGAGATTAAATATATATTTAATGTTGTGAAATGGAAAAAGAAGAGAGTTGGAGAAATGAAGAGCAGACCATAAATTGCCAAATAATATGTAAATGTGCAAGGAGAGAACAAAGTCTGTTTCAGCACAGTGAAAAGTGATGCTCTTGCAGTATTACTGTCTCACAGCTACATTAAACCAAGGCCATGCGTGCTGTGGGGTCTGACAATTGGGGGGATCAGTGTGTGTCAGTCTGGAGTGGCAGATGCAGTCTCCTCTCTTTGTTTCTTGCAGATAAACAGTGAAGAAGAAGCTAATGAGAATGAGACAGAGTGGCTTATGGAGGAAGTTGCAGCACCAAATCCAAGAACAGCAAAAGGAGGGCAGGAGAATGGTCACATTGCTACCAAGTCTGTTACATCTGAAGCCCTTACCTCTCTCCATGTGGATGACTTGGACAGTGAGGATGAAGTGTTAACCATACCAGATGTAAAGATTCAGACAGGAAGAGGAATAGACAAGAGCAAACACCCACAAAAGAAGCCACACAGTCTTGGCAGTGATAAGTCTTATTTACTGAACGGAGGAAAGGAAAGGAAAGCAATAGCCAAGCCAGGCCAGCAGCAGGCACAGAACTTTACAAATACAATATCGTTTCATGATGATAGTGATGAGGACTTGTTGAATATTTAATAACCCCTCTTGTGCCTAATCAAATATATATAGAGAGATTATATATAACAGGACAACATTTCCAACCAAATACGAGGACTTCAGCCTGAAAGATTTTTCTGAATTTTGCCTTTAACAAGAAACCATTGAAAAGGGAAGAAGAGAAAGATTTCTTGGTTGTTTACAATGATCTGTTCAGCAATAACTGGATTTCTGACATCCAGTTGGCTGAGTTAGTTGACTCTCTCTAGCCAGGACATTTTTTTTTTAAAAGTCTCAGCATAGGTGTTAAATGCTTGCTTAAAAACGACAGACCTTTGAAAGGAAATGATTAAGGCTCAATGAAGCCCCTGGCTTCTGAGACTCAAGTTATCTGACTACTGTCGTTTTAACTCCTTGTATTTATTGATCCTCACTACTCAGGTTTGCTTAATAGTAACATGTTCTTCCTGCCGGCAGGGTATTCTATGGGTTCACCCATTTGTGAGACAAGGAAAAGTATAACTTTCGTGTGTTGGGATGATTTGATGTAAATTTTGGAACTGGTCTAATTTATCCTGTAAATTTGAATATCCATTCTAATTTAAACAGATCATTGGTTCAAAGGTATGGACTGAAAGGTACAATTCTGTATAGCTTTAGCCTGAAATGGTTGCTGTTCTTCGCATGATATTTTTCTTTTTGGTACTGGTCATATGACTGACTTCATCAGTATTTGCCTAAGCAGCTGACAAGCACCCAAAGATTTTTTTTTTTCCTTCCTTGACTATGGCTGGACTAGGCCGACTGCACAGCGAACTAGAGTTTTCAAGAACGTAGAGGCAGAGTTCCTATCATACAATCTGCACTACCCAGTTTGTCATCACCAAGAAAATCCCAAGGACTAGTAGTCTGCATAATGCTTCTCTCTGGTATTAATTTCAAAGAAATAAATTTGGGCCAATATTTTCTGATAGCCTAATTTCTAGTTTGTATGCTATGATCCTGGCCATGGTCATTGATTTGAGATGTTGCTGGTAGTGAATGCAAGTCAGTTTTTCTCTACTTGCTTTTCCCCAGGTGTTTCCTAAATAAAATTATGGACAATGATAGTGTTTCAAAGCATTGTATAAGAACATGCATTGGTCAGAACTTTTTGACAATTTTTGTTGTTCCTTTTGGCTGGCTTACTCAGTTACAACAATGGTTTCTTTTTATAAAAACTCCATTTTGAATCAAAATAGTGTAATATAAAGCATTCAGCAATTTCAATAAAAGATATGAAGTGGGTATTCCAAATCCCACATCTCAAGTCTGGAATCTTTCTTACACTATAGTCTGTATGCTACTTGCCAGCCTGGCGAGACTCTTTTCTGCTGTGATGGTTAATACCTCAGTCATGTCACTCAAAACGAGCACCAGTGTTTGATGACAAAGATCAGAATATATAAGTAGGCCCTGTTGATATATTCTTTCTTTTATCAGATTTGGGTTTTCTTACTCTTGTATTGTTGCCAGTGGAGCTGTAAATCCGTTTGACTTAAGCTGCATCTTTTCTAACTTAAATCAGCGTTTTTCATATTTAGAATTAGGTGAGTTTGGGGAAATGAGGGGCTTGATGGTGTATTTTTAATACTATCAGAATACTATCAGTTATCCTTACAACAGTTTTCTCAATGCATGTTGGAGAGTTCTGCTTCCCTTTCCCAAGTCATCAAGGCTGGCATTTTGGAGTTGTTTAATCCATGAACCCACTGCATGAAATTATTTCTTCTGTGTAAAGTCACATGGTCTCTTTGTTTTGGCAGTGCCTAATGAGGCTTAGGTAGAACAGAGCTACTCTGTCCTGGGGGTGCTTATCTGAGCAATGTCAATAATATAATTTGCATCTGACAGCAGTAAGTGACTTCAATGCCTGGTCTTGGAACTACTGCTCACTTTTTATCTGGGTGTTTGTCAGTAGGCTGACTGAATTTTACATCATGTAGAGGTGGATCAATAATCAGCTTCACCAGACTATTTTTCCCAATAGAATACTCAGCTGTAGAGAGGGAAGGGTTATGAGAATAGCAGGGCCCAGACGAATATGTGCAAATGGCTGGGCCAGGAGCAGAGTCTTTACTAGTCAGCACCATGGCTCCTTGGCAAGTGTCCCTAAAAAACTCACCCCCCTGGCACAGTACCACCCAGCCCACTCTGGACTGGCTGCAGAAAGGATGGCGGGAAATGGGAAAAACTGGCCCAGTCTGGATCTAAGTTTTTTAGTTAAAGGGAAACTTTTGCACACCATTACCAACTGTTTAAATAAAACTGCTGGAAAATAAGTGATGTGGGAGGTTTTTGGGTGTGTTTTTAAGATGCAGCTTAATGCCATAGCTTCACCCACTTCCCAGGCAGGCTTTGACTTCAGTTCCCTTGGCCCCAGCTGACTGCACACATCCTCCTGCTGAGAGGGCTTGCAGGGGCTGGCTCTCAGCTTGGTGGCTGCTGTGCACTTCTGTGTCCCTGTTCCACTCCCCTGCTCCACACAGAACTCCTGCAAGCCAGGGAGGCAAAGGTCTGGTGTGTGGTGATGCTGTGCTCGGTTGGAGGTGACAGAGCTGTGAATGGCCAGGAGAGGAGTCCTTGTTAACTTGCTATAGATGTTCCTGACGGAGAAGAAGATGAAGCAGGAGAGGAGAAAGCACATCTGTGTGATGTGGGGAATGATCTTGAAATGTTGGTCTGCAAAGCAGCTTTCACAGCTGCTCAGGCCACTGTTGCTCTATGCCTGGGCCAGAATGGCCGCCTAAGCTGGTTTATTTTTTTTGGAGTGTATTGTGTCTACAAATTTTTTTCATTGTTGCCTAAGCTATTCAAATTGCTTTCCAGATAATTTTTCACTTTTAAAATGTCTTTAAAATGTTACTTATGCTTTTCTTTCTGATGGAAGGCTGCTGTTGTCAGCAAAAGATAGGGGAGTAGCTGGTATCTATCCATAGGCAGGACAATGTACCACTGGAGCCTGATAGAACTGCATTTATTTGAGATGCCTGTAGTGAAGTCTACCTAAAGTCTTACAGGTCTTCTGTGGTACAAAGATAGCTGGTTTGTCCATAGATACTGTATATTGTGGTTTCCCACAGCTATTCCCAGTGCATAATTCTGTGATGAATGCTTTTTCTCTTATATCACTGTAAAAATATGGTCAGGTGAAAATTGTGTTCCCTGATACAGGTGCAGAGAGGTTTTCCCTGGGAATGGAAGAGGGTGGAGATAGACCCAACACACGATACAGGAGTTTTCAGGAAAGCTGTTCCTTCACTACTGTATGGCTCGATGTATAGACACTTCTTTTTCAGAGTGTACTCACCTATTTTTTACAGATTCTAGTTAAGAGGCTTTGCTTACATGTGGTGCCCAGCCACTTTGCACTAAACCCGTGTGTTGCTTGTGTGTTGGCAGAATTTTCCATCTATGTTTGCTCCTTAAAAATGCCTAGTATTTGAGGACCTAACTAGCCTCATTTAAAAAAAACAACAAAAGAAACCAAATAAAAAACCCACAACAAAATAACAAACAAACAAAAAGAAAACCAACCCGAAACCCCCAACAAAAGCTGAAGGGTTGTGGCCCATAGGGGCTTTTCCAGAGAACAGTAAGATATAAGTGCTTTGATTAGGGGTTAAATGCAAATTCTCCCTGGGTGAATTAAGGTCTGATTTCAAATGAAACCTAAAAAATAAAGCTTGCAACATGTAGTTTAATAATTTATAGAGTTAGTCTTGACTTTTGGTCAAATATCTTTGTTACTTAAGTAACTTTGCTTACTGCCAAGTAAATACATCAGAGCTGCAGAGAGGGACCTAGTTGAGGTTTTTGAGGTGATTTGGATGCCAAAATGCCAACCCTAGATGACATTTTAGAGCATATTGGAGAATTTGACAGGTTCCAGAAGCAAACTTTTTTTATCCTGTGTTTGTTATCTGCTTCCTTCACCCCAGTGTATGTTGGGGTCGTCTTCTTTGGGTTCATCCCTGAGCATCGCTGCTTCAGCCCCGGGGTGGCTGAGCTGAGCCAGCGGTGTGGCTGGAGCCTGGAGGAGCAGCTGAATCACACAGTTCCCCAGTGGGATGGCCATGGGGCCGGCTTCGACAGCCGCTGCAGGAGGTACGAGGTGGACTGGAACGCAACAGGAATCAGCTGCACTGACCCCCTGGGCAGCCTGGTGGGCAGTGGGAGCAGCGTCTCCCTGGGTCCCTGCCGGGATGGCTGGGTCTACGACACTCCGGGGAGCTCTCTTGTGACTGAGGTAAAAACAGCCCCCTTTGTCCTGTCCCCTCTGTTACAGATAAGGTGTGAGGGGTGTGGGAGAAGGTCGGGGAGACGGCTGTGTTAAAATATCGCCTGCTTACCTGGAGAAGAGATTATCTCTCACTGTGAACTTGCACCGGGGGCTTTACAAGTTATCTTCCCTCTGTCCTTGCTGTGAAGTGTTGCCTTGGCTGCTCAGGAGGCTTATATCTCCAGCTGGGGCGCAAAGCATTTTTCAACAAATAAATCCCCAAGTCGATAAAGTCCACTTCTGAATGAAATTCCTGTCACATGAGAGGTCTGATTGGTGAAGATGTGTAAACAGTGCAGCTTGCAGTGCTGCAAACAGAACTGGCCAATGCAAAGGTCTTAATTTCTTTCCCACCCCCCCCTTCTACTTCTTTACCACAATTAAACAGATTAAGTCAGGAATAAACTGTAGAAAAGCCAATGACTTTTGTGTTCTCAGAAGGAGAGTGAATAAATGGAAAGCTACTTGCAGTACTTTAGCAGTTTAGCTGCTTTAACTTCAAGAATAAACCAGTAACTGGGATGATGAACTTGATTTCATCATAGAAAACTCTACCAGATGTTTAGAGATGGTGGTAGTCAGGCTTCTTTCCCAAGTATGTCTAACAAATATAAGAACAGGTAAAATTTGTGCTCTAGCAACTTCAGCATTCATAGCTATGTAAGAGGTTGGAACTAGATATAAGGGGGTGCACTGTAAGTGTACTTCTTTCAGCAAGTTATGGGCTGTGAGGTAGTAAAGTGAGGAAGTGAGGCACCTCAAATGGAGGGTGACCCAGGCCTTCTACACAGCAGCAGCTCAGCAGGCATATCTCACTGGAAAAGGCTCCAGCAGATACTGTGGTCCAGATGCTCCCACTATCAGCTCCTGAGGTTGTGGGAAGCTGAGCACTTACAGTTTGTGTGGGTTCGTGCAGTCACGCTCTCACATCAGTTTTCTTCCCTTTCCTGCTGAAGGGGGTGTAAGGCCAGGTGCGTGTGCTGCTTAACCAGGCATGTCACGTAACTCTGCTTTTTGTCAGTGAGTTTCTGGTTGTGACAGTTTCTGTGAAAATTCTCAGGCTCTATTATGTTTCTGACAGCTAAGAAAAGGAAAGGAGAGTGCAGTGTAGAACCGTGTTACTTCAGCCAAAGGAAAAGTTTGCACATGGAAGAATATCCTCATGGGAAGTCCCACAGAGCATCAGCAGAAATACCTGGTTTTGTGTTGATTACAGATGCATAGATTCAGTTAAACCCAGCTACCAGCAGGAAGGGAAGGGATTCTTACTCATATTAGGAGAGGTTTTTGAAATAACTTACTTTCCAGTAGCTTTTATGTATTTTTACAAGTGAGATAGGAAAAGACCAGATGACAAATCTATGGGTACCTATGTGGTATAAAGCTTGGCCCTGCATACACAATACCTGCTCTCCAGGCACGTACAACAACATAGTTGAGCAAAAGACGAGAGCAGAGAGAAAACGTTGTGGCTTCAGGGCAGATGCAGATACTTCCACCCTCCTCCAGGAAGCCAGTGTTCCATGGGAGGCAGGACAATGTATGGAAGGCATCTAGGATATTTTTAGTAAAGACATCACACTTAGTCCTGAGTGGTCTGCGGGGACTACTGTGCTGTGCCAGGCTGTGAGGTAACAACTGCTTAGAAATGTTCACCATCAGCCACAAAAAAAATGTTGTTTGAAAAGCTCAGGATGATCATCAGATCCATGTGGTTTGATCAATGAAGGCCAACACAGGTTAGGGTGCCAATTTTGACAGATAATAACTCATTTATATTCTTCCTAGAAAAGAGAGATAAGACATGAATGGGAAATGCCAGTAAACTGTTTAAGGGCTTGTTTCAGTTTTTAATGTTGGACAATTAGTTAAGTTTGTGGGATTTCTGTGTGCTGACAAAACAGGCATTGACCCAGAAACAAGTTTAAATCTTTAACTGAAATGAAGGAGACTTGTGGATGTGAGCCAGCTCCTCATTTCACTCTTGTCTCTGACTATGATTGCTCCTTTAGTTTGACCTGGTGTGTGAGGACTCCTGGAAGTTGGATCTCTTTCAGTCTGCTGTGAATGCTGGGTTTTTTATTGGCTCCATAAACATTGGCTACATTGCAGACAGGTATGTGAGAGCTGACAGTAAAACCCTCTGACCTCCCTTATCGATGTTCAGCAGCCAAGCTTAGATAAAGGTTGTGCAACTGATATAATTTCTGCTCTTATGAAAATAAAGTCCTCTCCCTGGATGTACAGTTGCAGCATAAGCCATTATCCTGCCTTTTAAGTTGTACCTGCTGGTTAGCACAGATCTGCTCAACGAGTCCTGCAGAGCCCATGAGGACTGTTTCAGAACAATACACCCCAAACTTCCCACTGTGCTACATCAGAGCCCTTGGGTATTAACCGAAGCCAGGAAAAGCTAGTTTGGAGCTCCCACTTGGTCCCTCGCACTCTGGGTGGCTGCAGCTTGGAAACATCTTGCTTCCTTTGGAGAAGCTTAGAGCTGGCACAGGTTGCCAGATGTGTTACAGCAGCAGACACAGTGAAAAAGCAGATAAACCCTTTAGCTCCCTGTTCAGAGCCAGCAGACTGCCTGGCTCAGGCACCTGGGGTTAAAGAGAAACAAATGCCAGTACCTGAGGGCCCATTTTCCCCCTTGTTCCCCTCCTGCCTGGGAGGAACACAGCAGGCTCGGAGTTTCTCCAGCTGTGAAATGCAGCCCACTCACAGTGAGATCTATACATTACTACGGTTTTGAAGGTTAAGGTTGTGGTAAATAAATCCTTTATAAATCTGGTGTATGTAGAAATATCAGAATCATAATATTAACCCATACTTACTTTTCATTTCCAATGTAATATATGTAAAAATGGGACTATTCTTTTTTTTTTCTGAAAGTTTTTGTGGAATTGCAGAGCAACTGGCACAGTAACTTTTCATGGAATAGAAAAGCAGATAAGTGAGTAATGGGTGAAGAATAAAAAGCATGTCTCTATTTTGCGTAGCAAAATTGGATCTTTTCCCCCAAAGAGACACAAAGCTCTTATTAGTTTAAAATGCTCCCATGACTAGTGGTTTGCTTTATGCATATTATTTTCCAATCCAGGTTTGGCCGTAAATTTTGCCTTTTAACGACAATTCTCGCAAACATTGTCTGTGGAATCCTTCTGGTGTTTGTGCCCACCTACCTGTGGATAGTCATCATCCGGTTGTTGCAAGGCCTGGTCAGCAAGGGCTGCTGGACTGCAGGCTACATCCTGGGTGAGTTCAGGACTTTCTCCCAGGAGCAAGACTGGCTGCAGAAGATGAAGGAAGAAAACTCAAAAAAACTTGGAAAAAAGTCACTTAAAAATGTATCTCAGGGTGTTTAATTAAGGAGTTGTCTCCCTCTTTGACTTCTCAGGATGTTTTCAAGCAGTGTTGTTAGGGAGAAACAACAGTAGCATTCAAAGCTCGAGCAAATGGTGATGTATTAGTGCTCTTACCTTGAGTCAGGCTTTCCTCTGTGGCACAGCTCACATTTGCAGATCCATCTGGGCCTCATGGCTCTTCTTCCTCCCATCAGGCTCCGGCTGGGGAAGGTGACAGCCCCAGGCATCCCCTCCAGCCCGGGCACACACAGGATGGTGACAGACGAGGCCATTAAAAAAGCAGGCAGAGGGTGGGGAAAATCTGAGGCATTTTTATGACACAAAGAGCATTGAAAGGCAAACAGAGGCTTCAGAACATAAAAATAACTGAAGAAAAGCACGTCCTTGCTGATAAAAAGACAACATGTTTGTGTATCTGTGTGTATCCACTGGCCTGAGTGGAGGCCAAGCCATGGAGGGAGCCAGCCTGTGTGGGTGCCTCTCCCTGTGCCCTGCACCAGCTATGTCTGCTGGTGACGTTGGGTCTGGGGCCACCTCGGGGCTTTTTTTCTGGTGCAGGGTAGAGCTGCCTGGGACTTCTCTGATTTTCCTGGAGTGGAGTTGACTCTGTTGTCCAAAATACCCAACAGCAAGCAACCACTGAAACAGCAGATTAAATATTTTAAAAGCTGACTAATACAGTCTTAGCTGTGTTGGGATGACAGGTGGCTCTACTAAATATCTCTGAGAGATGCAGTTCATTGTGATAGTGGTAAAAATAATAAAGTCAGTGCCCTAAACTTTCAGTCATTAAGTCTTTCAGTGGGGACATCTTGTTAATGCAATTATCCAGATGTCTGATATAAATAAAATAAAAGCACCTGTCCCACAGTTCAGACTGTCTTCTACTAAGACATGATTATTCCTTGCTGTGCATTCCTGGAAGCTTGCTTGGCCTCTTAAATCTTTTCCTGGCACATATGAACTCTTCATCCCCTCTTCTGGGGAACTTTAAGACATTTTAGACTACAGAGTCCCTTTCATGGCAATGACTTGTCCTATCCTGATATTTTCTCTCAGTTACACCTTGTTACTCCTGGATTCTCCTGAAATTCTCTCATGGAAAAGATGCTATCCAGAAACAGCCCCAAAGCTCCCTTAAACCTGCATCTTCTCCCTATGGGTGGCCAATACTGAATGTCCAGGGAAGGATACAAGGACAGAACAACCTTGTTATGCACAGGCTGGGGCTCTTACCTACCCTTCAGCTGCTTCTGTCTCAGTCCTACTGAGCCTGAGGAGATGTCTTTTGTGCATCATTTGGCCGAGCAGTTTAAGCTAATCTGTTGTTCTAAAACCCAGCTATTCCTTTAGCTGCTAATTAATTCCTTAGTGTTATTTCCCTAGAGAGTTTGCTTTCCTGAAATTGCACAACTGGCTGCAGAATGTTGAGTGCATTTGTGCCTGCCTGCTGGCATAGTTACTTTTAACCCTGTATCATCAAGACTTAAGGTGTGGGTCTGTGCTGTGATGTGGAGTTGAAAAGTGCAGATGAATGGTGATCCCACCCTGGCCAGGGAGCTCTGTGCCATCCTGTGATACAGGCTTTCTTTATGTACTTGGAGGGAGATGCAGGCTGAATGGCTGCACTTTGGAAACGAAATATTAAGCTTTGTTGTTGGGTTGGAGACATTATCTATGTTGGCATTAGATTTCACAACAAAACCCACCTGTGTGCTTTGAGAAATGCATGGTTTCCTCTGAGATCTCTGCAGCAGAGGACATTCCTGGATGTCTTAAGCCAGTGCATGGCCAGGAGCAGTGTTTTCTTCTCTGCTGGAGTGTGGGTGCCAGAAAAACAAACCAGGGGACTTTGTCTGGAGGCATTATGCCAGGAAGCCCACGATTACCAAGGTTTCTCCAAGGTGTTACCACAGCATTGGTATTCCAGCGTCTCCACCTGGCAGGTTTCTCCTCCATGGAGCAGCCACGGCATTCATCTGTCTCTGTGCACGTTTGCAGTGACAGAAGTGGTCGGCCCGGAATACCGGAGGACGGTGGGGATCCTCTACCAGGCGGCCTTCTCCGTCGGGCTCCTGGTGTTCGATGCCATCGCGTACGCCATCCCTCACTGGCGGTGGCTGCAGCTCACGGTCACCCTGCCCACCTGCTTCCTCCTGCTCTACTACTGGTAAATGCGCTTTTGTTGTACGCTCTGTCCGCAACCTGAGAAAATCCTGCTTCTCCTGCTGCCCGAGGCTTGATACTGAGAGAGACTGCATGCTCCTTTTTGCCCGTGCACCCCTCTTGGAGCACAGAGGAGGTTCACAGCAAAAAGGAGAGGGAAATAGGACCCCTCAGCAGCTGAGATCTTGTTGGATCCTAGCCTGTGCACCGCACCTGACCTTGTGTTTAAAAAACAGAGCACTTTGAAAAACACTGGGGGGAAAGTGGATTAGTATAATTTAATATTTTGTTTAAGCATTTCATAAAAGAAGATAGGTGCCTTGGCAAAGAGGATTAGTATAATTTAATATTTTGTTTAAGCATTTCATAAAAGAAGATAGGTGCCTTGGCATAACTTAGTTGAACCTTACGCTGAAAATACGGTTATTGAGAGATTGTCTAATGCTAGCATAACTGTGATAGGTCGCTAGCATGTTCTTTTAAGGAAAAAATGTTGCAGTTTTTTGTGGTCCAACCAAAAAAAGGCGCTTGGGTACTCCTTCATTTTGGTTTCTCTCCTCTCTTCTTAATTCATATTTTTTTGAGTGCTTTGGATTTGAGAAATTGTCTGGATGGGTCAAGAGGTTAGGAATAGTGGAAAGAAATTTGTTGCCCTCCTTTTCCCATACTTTCAAATTGGTAAACCAATTCTAACTTGTTTACTTCTGCTTAACCTGTAATGGCAGAAGTGAAAAATGGCTCCCTAAGAGGAGCTGGTTTGTGGTGAATGGGCTGGATAAGACGACACTACCCTCACTCAAAGCCGCTCCCTGATTTATTTTTAGTATCCTCCTAAAGCCACTACCTCAACTTTTCCTCTTCCAATCTCAGCCATGGTGTTTACTACTTTTTCTGACTGGGGGCATGGGAAGTGGCACACAAAACCCACTCAACCAAAAAAAGAAAAAATCCATCTGCCTCTGTCTAATCTCTCCAAAAGCTCCACACAGGAGAGCACTAGGTGGGCTTTATGTTTTGTTATATAATGGCATCCACTCGCATTGTAGGTGCCTCCCAGAGTCTCCCAGGTGGCTGATATCTCAAGGAAAAAATGACAAAGCTATGAAAATTGTCAGTGATATGGCTAAAAAAAATCGGAAGAAGATGCCTTCCCATTTTAAGGTGAGCTCAGGGTTTGCTTGTGCATGTAAGTAAGCATCATGACAGTACTTTCCATCAGCTCCTCCTGGAAGAAATTTAATGCACTATGTACTGGCTCTTCCATAGGATATTCAATTTGAAGAGGAAGATTGTGGAAAGCAGAATCCCGCTCTGATGGACCTTTTCAGGACACCACAGATAAGAAAAAACACGCTCATTTTGATGTACAACTGGTAAGAGTATAACACTAGAGAGCTGTTTTTGAAGCTCTGGATTTGAAAACACCATCAGGACACGGATCTCTATTCTCCGACTGACTGATGACTCCAGGGTGCTCTTCTCTGCCCAGGTTCACCAGCTCTGTCCTTTACCAGGGGCTCATCATGCACATGGGAACAGCTGCTGAGAACATGTATCTGGATTTCCTCTATTCTGCACTTGTTGAGTTCCCAGCCGCCTTCATCATCATCGTCTCTATTGACCGTGTCGGGCGGCGCTACCCCTGGGCTGTGTCAAACCTGGTGGCTGGGGCTGCCTGCCTTGCCACAGCCCTCATCCCAGAGGGTAAGTCACCGGAATGAAGCCCTGTGGGGGATTCCCACCCTGTCATCTGGAGTCTCTGCTGCTTTGGGAGGGTCCTTCTGCCACTGCTCACGTGGTGCTGACTGTTCCCATTCCCTCACTCACACAGGTGAAACAAAGTGCCTTAAAAACATCAACTGATGTGGCATCAGAGGTTCTACAAAATAACACTGTTGTATTCACTGACACCTACTAAATCACTGCGATGCTTTTAAATGTGTTGAATGTGTTTTCTCTGCAGACATACATTGGTTAAAAGTGATTACTTCTTGCATTGGGAGAATGGGAATTACAATGGCTTTTGAAATGGTTTGCTTTGTAAACACTGAACTGTATCCAACTTACATCAGGTAAGTGCATCCTCTCCCCACTTGGCATTTGGCCTGGAAACAAATAGTTGAGGCTGGAGTGTATGTTATGCTTTATGTGAAATTAAGTTATCCTCAAATATGTCAGAATTACGCAAGTACTGTTGAACATAAAGCAGGCGAAGCACAATTAAAATGCCTTAAAAAGGGTAGCTTAATAAAGAAAAGAAACGTACTTTTAGACAAGGGGAAACTCACATGAACGAAATAAATGGAAAATTTGGGAGAACCAGGGTGGGTGAGGGATCTGAAGTCCCCCACAGTGCATGGAATTGTCATGTGCAAGGGTGAGAGTTGTGATCCATCCCCTGCCAACTGCAGTAGTCTGATGCTAACATGATCCCTTTGCTGCCGAACCAGGAATCTTGGAGTGATGGTTTGCTCCTCCTTGTGTGATGTTGGTGGAATCATCGTCCCGTTCATTGTCTACAGACTGGTGGAAATCTGGCACAATCTGCCGCTGATTGTCTTCAGTAAGTGCCACCTTTCCTCCTTGCTGGCCACTCCCAGGGGGCAGCAGGGGGACCCAAGTTCCAAAGGGAGGGAAAAGCCACCAAAGAAGCAGAAGCCCCTTGCTCTCTACAAGACCTTAGCCTTCTGTTTATGACAAGCTGGAACTTGTTCATGTGTTCGTGTCTCCCTTGCCCCTATGACTTCTTGCATTTTAAAAGAAGTTAGAGTTGAATACATGTTTGACAGAAGGCAAAGAGCTGAGAAAAATTTCGATGAGATTAATATTTGATGGATTTAAAGCTGATTTACTGCTCTTTTGTGAGTTATATTGTCTCTGTCCAGCAGTCAAACCCTAGAATTTCACCTAATTACCTATTTAATGGAGTACAAGTATGGTTGTTATGCTTCAGCTTTTCTGACACTCTGTTAACTGGCTCTCCTCCAGCTATTTGGAAAGTGGCTGGTAAATAAATGCAAGATAAGTTTTGCAGACTAGTGACTTAAACTCTTAGGTCAGGGCCTGCAACACTTTTGTGTGAATCTTTAGATCAGCACATTATTTATAGAAAAATACCTTGAATGGCAATATGCAGATTATAACAGACAAGACAACTAGAAGGGTGCTTAGTAGTTTTAAAATATGTATGCCAAACATGTACAAACTGGATGAAAGAAATTATCAGTGGAGAAGTTAATCACATTGTTTAGGAGATAATACATTCTGTATATATTTTCTAATCTTATGTGAATAATATAAAAATGGAATGTGTTTCGTGGCATGCTTTAACACTAAAAAGAGTTCTTTCCTGTATAAAGGAAGGATTGTCTGCCCAGTTTGAGGTGCCCTAGTTCAGTGCATAACTCACAGGAGGACTTGGCTTGGTGCTGTCTCCACAGGGCAGCCGCATTCTCCATTTTTGTACCAGCATGGCAGTTTTGCATGTAGAGACTTGGGGTGCACATCTTGTATGAAGAACAAAATCAAATGCCATTGACAAGTCCTTTCTGTCTGGCAGTAGAAAGTGGTTGATAAATGCTTACACTTTCCTTGTGCCTCTGTTTTGAAGCTGTTCTTGGTTTGATTGCGGGTGGATTGGTGCTGCTTCTCCCTGAAACTAAAGGAAGAGTTTTGCCTGAGACTGTGGAAGATGTTGAAAATTTTCACAGGTGAGTCATGGTGATGAACTCTTAGCAGCTTTTGCTTGAAATTGGGAAAATCCCTGTCCAGAGGTCCTTGAAGGTGCTCAGGGGTTACTTGGCTGCCTTCTTTGTTTCCAAGAAGGTGTTGGTTAATTTCCAGACTCTCGCTGGACAGATTCTGGTCTCCTTTTAACACATGCCTACCTAGCGACCTTAAAAACAAATAGCCTAGGCCTTTACTGGCCTGCACTAGTATATATAGCTGCACTAGTCTCTTAAATGTGCTGCACCACCATTATAAATGGTATTTGTGTTTAAAAAAGCCTGAACAGAAAAAGAACAGTCTTGGTAGCAGCTTCATATGTGGTGCATAAAACACCAGTATCTGCTCAGGAGCCAGAGCAAACCTAAAGGAATATATAATCATATTCTCGGGGCCAAGGCACAGCAGGTAAAGAACTTGAAGTTAGGTGCTCACTGAACACCTTCATTCCTGGTTAATGTTCATGTCTTGTTACTCTTGCAGGCAAAGTGCTCCAAAGGTCAAAAAAATCTATCTCCATGTCCAAGGATCAGAAGTAGCACGTGGCTGAAGAAAGCATAACACTTGCTGGGCAGTGTGCTTTAGGGCAGTGGCATGGAAATGCCAGTTAGAATAAATACCCTCTCAAAAGTCTTGCCTCTTTTATTTCAATTTCTCTGCATATCTTTTATTTACAGTGTTTAGGGTTTTCTGATGGGATAGTCCCTATTGTTGCATAGCTGCTTCCCTCTCTGTACACTAAGAGAAATATATTTTAGGGCTGGGCAATTTTTGTACCAGCTGCGTATGTAGATTTCTAATGTAGATGTCAATAAATCTTGAGTATGGTGGGATTTATCCCAACAAAACTTTGTAAGCCTCCATGAAATCTGACTTTGTTGGTTTTTCTCATGAAGGGGCAGCATAATATAACAGATTTATATCTATGGTAGAATCAAGATTCAAACCTGGTTCAGCCGTGTGACAACTTGCACAAACTTTTAAAAAAATTGATTTTATTTTCTCCTATTTTTTTGGCTACTGACAAGGATGGATACTCACAAGGATGGGCATGTGGCAACTCCAGAGCATGAAAAAGAGTGCATAGGAGAAAGACTCATAATCCTTCATAAGGTAATAGCGTTACACATGTGTCCTGCAGAGGCATTCCTTTGGAGTGAGCTGGGATCAGGCTTGGGGACTTGCAGGACCCTGATCAAGGAGCCTGTGCCTCAGGGAGCATCAGGGACAGCACTGAGTGTTCCAGGAAATATCCAGCACCTTCACAAATTTCCTAGTCCATCCCACTGAGCGACTGTAACAGAGCTGTGGTTGCAGGGCAAAACAGGGACAGTGGTTCTGTGGTTCCCCTTTGCTGTTTGCTGTGCTGGTCCCTAACATTGCTGGGAAACCCTGGTTTTCCATAAGGTGACTGTGAGCAGGGTACAGAATACCTCTGCCCACTGATAATCAGCTGCAAGGAGAGAACTCCCAGCTGAGCAAGGCACTGCTGGACTCTAGCAGGCAGGGTGAAATTCCCCCAGGATTACATCCCAGTGACCTTGCACCTGCTTTCAACTGACCTGAGCCTCAGTTAATGTTCAGTGTTGCTGTGAGGGCCTCCAAGGCAGGGAAGCATGTTGTCCAGTGAGGCAGGGCCAGGGCAGGGTTGCCCTGAGAAGAGTAGGGACAGATCAGGAATGACATGATTTTGGCCCGAGCAGTTGCAAAACCAGAATTTGCTCCAGGATCAGAGGGGAACAAGCTCATCCTGAGAGGGCAAGAGGGACGGGGCGGGAGAGTCATTATGTGTCTGGTAGAGCTTGTGTCCTGCTGTGATTGCAGACATTGCTCTGCTCTGCACTGAAAGAAATCTGTCAGAACTTCTGACATACAGTCTTTGATATAAAACCTGTTGAAAACTCTGCAGATAAAAAATGGGGGCAGTAGCCACAAGTCAAACAAAGCAACCACTGAGATGAATAAATGAGTAACTACAAAAGCTGACTCCCGAGACCCTTACCCATCACTCTGGTATTTATTTCCATAAGCACTGCTACTGCCACAGCAGGTGGCTGGCTCTGGTGTGCCTTTGCTTTGTAGTCACCTACAAGTGATAGTGGCATCTGCTTCTGGTGGTAGCTTAAACAGCACAAGGGCAAATGTCCTTTACTGGTGACTTTTGTGCATTCATGGATTGCTTCCTGGAGTTGGGAAGCCAAAGAGATGTAAAGGCTGGCCCAGCTGCATATGGCTGCTGTCAAAAAGTGCAGCAGCAGCACTAGCACTGTGTCCTGAGGGTGTGGTAGGAGTGTCTTTCCTCCAGGGTATGGCTGAAGCTCACGTCCTGCCTCAGATAACACCGTTTGACAGCTTCTCTTCCCCTTAAGGACCGCTGAAGCCTGTCTGCCCCTGGGGCTGCTGGAGCATAACCAGCCCAGTGGCAGGGCTGTCCCTGGAGCTTGGGAAGGAGCACTTCAGGACAAACCACCATCTGACTCTGGCAAGGAGCCTGGGAGCATGGAAATAGGGCCAGGTTAATGAAAGTGGGACTGGCCCCTTAAGAAGATCCCGTCCCTCATCTAATTACCTAAACATGGACTTTGTATCAACTGTGCCTAAGAGAACATAAAAGCTCCATGTTTCAGGGTACCCACCAGCCTTCATCAACTGGGTTTTGGGGAAAATTTCACTTTAATTTTACGACGTTTCTGGTGTTCTCCATGGCATTATCTGACGGGCAGATGATCTTGTGGCTGAGGGCTGCTCCTTTCTAAGCACTGTTCTTGTCCTCTGGTGTTGCTAGCAGCACATAAATCCAAATGCCAACGTGCAAGCATGGCTGAACACTTCTGTGCTCCTATCCCACCCCTGCTCTATAGCACTGTGTCATCCTACATCTGTAAGATTTTAAAATATTAAGAAATTGGAATTTTCCCCACAACTAGAACTGGTCAGGAGGCAAACTCAAATACAGAGAATAAATAGAAGTTGATGAATGTGATGTGAATCACAGCTTCCCAAGAGGAATCTTCAACCTTCAAAAGCACTACAGCAGTGATTTTCCAGCATGGAGGGAGATTTACTTTAAAAGTCATATCCCTTTTTTGGCTTGTCTTTCCTTCCTGCCTCCGTCTTTATTTCTGACAGATGTTTGGGAGTTTGGCCATGTAAATAATCAATCTCAGGGCATTAGGAAAACATTAATGCATAAACACAAACTTTAATATGCTTTAATATGCAGGGCAGAGTGTCCTGTTATTGTTTGTGCTGCTCCTAGGGCGTGTCTGCGATGGGGCTTTCTGCTCCTTCCCGGTCACTGATCCTTAATGTTGGTGTAGTTGTACAAAGCCCCCCATGTCCTGACTGCAACTTCTCATTGTCTTCCTTTTCAATATCCAACTTGCCTAATATCCTGTCAAATTCAGGAATGCCAAATCTTATAATCCTGCTGGTCTTAGAAGTGCTAATTTTCTGTACTTATTTCTCTGGAAGAAGAGGAGCAAAACGAGGAGGGAAAAGGGGCTTCTGGATGCCTCGGGCTCTCACAGTGGGCTCTACAGTGGTAGTGCTCGCTGCCGAGTGGCAGGAGCTGCATCACAAAGCTGCTCTGCTGGGTAGCAGGAGCCACAGATCAACCCACAGCACCAAGATTTTAAGGGATGTAGAGGGAATTGTGGCAGTAAATCAGATACCGCCTATATGTTACTTTCATGCAGAGTCAGGTGTAGCTTAGAGGAAGTGAGCTGGGCTCATGACTGCACTCCTGCTCGCTACAGAAATGAGCTGTGAGTGAGCAGCCCAAAGAGATTTTTTTTGTTTTATAACAAGCAGCAGAAGAAAGTGTTCCTTCATGAATTTCCCACTTATGTCACATTAACTGCTGCTGCTGGATGCCCTGGGACACCAGAAGCACAAAAGTGTTCAGGAGGCAAACAGAAATTATTTCCAGGATGGTCCATGAGGGAGTGAAGCAGAAATGCAGACAGCCTCTGGCACAGGAAGTCCTGAATCCTCAGACTGCTGGCAGCTGGGGGAGTGTAACAGGGAAAAGACCACCACAGTGGGATGGCTCATCCCCTGCACGTGGGGTGAGGGCTGGGCTTGGGGCTGCTCTGCTGGCCCTCTTCTGCCTCCTGCCCCAACAAAGGCAGATCCAGGGCAAAACGGGCCCTTACTTGGGGGCAGCTTCGGAAGTCAGAACGCAAAGATAAATGTTTTTTTCTTTACTTCTCTTCTGCCTGTGGAAGGAAAGGGGAAAAGACACATGATGCTCCTGGTGCCTAACAGCATGATCCACAAAATAATCCATATTCTTACATTCATTCAATAAAACTAAGTTTAATTGATATTTTGTCGCAAGCAATTGTTCAAATGAGATTAGATTATTTTGAAGAGTAGCAGGATAAAGAGTAAATTGGAGACTTTCTGTGGCCTCATTGCATCTGTGCTGCTGTCTGGAAATCACATCCCAATGGTGTCTTTAAAAACTTAAACTCTGGCATTTCCTACTGTAAAAACTCTTATTCTGAGTGTTTTCTAAAGTAACATCTGGGTGTGCGGTTGCATGTATTATTTTCCTAATGTTTCCTAGAGGCAAGCTCTCCCTGCTCTATGCTGTGCTACATTGGCATCTCTTTCTGGCTATGTTAGGTCCTTTTCTTACCACACCCAGTTTTGTTACCAGGCCAAGCATCTTTTGGCTTCACAGGAGTTTAAATAAATTCAAGCAACCCTTCTAGTGTTTGTGGAGCTCTGCTTTCTCCCTGGAAGGTGCTCCAGAAGCTGTGGTTGAACCAAAAGGCAAAAGCACTGAAACCACAAGACATTCACTGCATTGCATCCCAAATTTAAAATTACATCTCAGCCAGCTTTGTCCTTATCAAGTGAGAGCATCCCTGGGGATATCAACAGTCCCCTCACTGATCAATGCTTTTCAGATAGCCCATGGAACCACCCTCCACACCTTCTCCCAATGTCTGGCTCACACTTAAGGCATTTGTTTCATGATTCCAGTCAGATCACACAGGAGAGCCCAGAGCCTGATATTGCTATCAGGGATGGATCACCCACCAGCCACCCACTGTATTTATACGGGTATAAAAAAGACCCAACAAACTCCCAGATATGTACAATAAATGGAGATTTTAAAGTAGATTTTGCAGATGTAAAGGGGAGTTGCTCTGCTCTAGAGGATGTTGCTTAATGCCATACCTGTGCAGATTTTCAGCATCTTCTATGGTCTCAGGCAGAGCCTTTCCCTTCATTTCTGGTAGGAGCAAAACTAAGCCACTGTCGATTAGAACAATCACAGCTGCGAGCACAGAACAAGGATCACAAAGGCATGACCATGCCTTGGTCATGCCCATATTTAATTCCGAGTCACTAATTAATGCCCCAATGACAGAATAAGGGTGCCTCAAAGTGATAATAACACTTTGGCTTTTTATCTATATGATTCTTATTTTTCAGAGTAATTGCTGACTTTTCAGGGGCTCATCTGAGTCCTGGAAAGCTGTCCTGGGGCACAGACCCAGAGGGAGCCTGGCTTCCTCGCTTCAGGCACACAGTGCAAAGGAAACAGGTTTTGCCACTGGTTTTCCAGCTGGCACGGGATTGAGGAGACACTGGCTAGCTGTCACCTCCACTTTTGCCAGATTAGGACGTTCCTACCAGTTCACCTGGCCAGTTTCACCTTCTGATTAGTTTTAGACCCATGTATGATCATACTGAGGGCAGATGGATCATGCTGGCACACAGGTTTGAATTTGTGCAGTTGCTGACACTCAAGGCAGCTCTATTTTAGGACAGCAACGTTTACATTAGGGCTGACATGCTCCTTTGCCATCCTAAATTGCCAGGGCATCCTTAAGAGACTGGCCACCATGAGGTGGAGTGTAATATTTCTACAGGGAGACAAGGCTGTGCTGCTGGGACCTCAGGTCAGTTAACCACGCTGCCTGTGAGAGGGACAGAACCCAAAGTTATTCCTCCCTTGGGAAGGGCTCAGCAGGGGAAGTCAAAGCTTGAAAGGGCTGTCCCAGAAGCATGGGGTCTCCTTCACTGCAAAAGGGGCTCAGGGGTGACTTTGCTCCCACTTCCCAACACCCAGATGGAACAGACTCACAGAGCTTTATCTTACACATGTACACATGTTTATGCATCTCTCCATGGTTTTGTTAAAGACAAGAAATCATCAGCAAACTAATCCATCTCAGCTTTGGCCAACCACCCCGTCTTGCAGCTCTCTTACCAAAGATGACCAGGGGCAGTTCATGCCAGAGGTCTGCCAGTCTGTACACGAGGAAGGGCGTTATGATCCCACCGAGGTCACACAGGGATGAGCAGACCAGGACTCCCAGGTTCCTGCAGCGCAGATACAAATACACACACACACACAAATGGGCATGGCACCAGCTCTACCTGGGGGTGCCTTGTCCAGCTCTGTACCCCAGTGCCCCGGCAGGACACCAAGAATTCACCCAGCCCTGCTGCCAGATGAGCAGGCCAGCACCTGTCCAGTGCATCCTCAGCTGTCAGCCAGCACAGCTCGGTCTTGGTCTGTCACAGAGAAACACCCAGTGCTTTTAGCTGCTGACAGAAGGTGGTGCACTTACCTGAGAAATGTTGGATACAGCTCAGGATTTACCAAGCATATAATTTCATAGCACATGGTAATTCCCATCCTGCCCAAGCACGCTGCAGTCATTTTAAGCCAATAAAGAGCTGGAAAGACATTGTGCACATTGCAGTTGGAATACAAAATTATGGTTTTCTACTGCTCTTGACATAAACCAACATTAAATATTTCATTTAAGGAAACAATAGTTTGCTCTCCAGAAAGGTCAAGTGGACAGTGCATGATAATGTTCTGTTCCACTCAATAAAAAATGTATAATACAATTGTCTTTTGATTCAAACGAATAACCAAGTCTTGAGACTTTGTTAGGTTGCTGTGACAGAGAGGAGAATTCAATGCTACAAAGTAGTTTGGGTTATTCTGTGCATTAACCAAAAGCTTATGCAGGACAGCACTTTTTGCTTGCAATAAAACTCAACAGAGGGCAGCTGCATCATTTGGTGTTTGAAATCTGCTTATCAGCAAGGTACTCTGTAGTTTTCCACAGAGGCTTGTGATGGCTTTCAGGCTGGGACAAGTTTGTGTTTGCTTCTCCACCTCTCAGTGTGTTATCTATAATTGCTTTCACACCTGGAGCTACAGAAGTCTTCTGCAAATAAATTAATATCCCAGCCCTGCACACAGAGTCAGCCCAGGACACCTCTGTCTGCTGCATGGGGTTTTAGATCCCAAACTGTCCATGCCTGTCCCCAGGGTGATGTGCTCACCCAGGCACTGCTGTGCCCCATGCCCTGGCAGATGTGGGACCACAGGACTCCCCCTCCTGCACTCCCCCAGCAGGGCCCAGTAGCCCCTTGCACAGCCACTGCACTCCCCAGTTGCTCCATAAAATGGGTTCTCATTGTCTGGGCACTTTGGGGTTTTTGCATATAACACTTTTGTGTAACATTTTGTGTGTTTGTTCTTGTACCCCCAGCGAACTCATAGTTGTGTGGCACTGCTGTGTCTGTAGTTTCAGTCTGCTTGTATTCCATAAAACAAAAGGAAAGAGATTTCATTTGGTGGCCCTTAAAAGACACACTGTTTTGAGGCAATGGCCTTGGAGCAAGTGCTCAGCTAAACCAAAGCCAAGTGTCTGTCACCATGATTGTTTGACATCCTACATTCATGGCAGCAGCACTGATGGCAGAAAGCACTTATGTACCCAGATATTGTTTAAGTGCGTGCATGTGCCTAAACATTTTTCCTTTTTAGAAACAGTAAATGTGGGACTTTTGGATGAAACCCCTGAATTGTGCATTAAAACACAAAGTTTGGGCCAGATAAAATTGTGGACCTAACATGGCATTCTTCATGACCTAGCACCTGCAGACTTACAATCTGATTGGATGCCATTTTGGAAATATAAATCACCCCACTTCTCCAGCCTCTCGGTAGTAGGTATAAATGCTGCTGCTGGAACATAAATTCACTTTTATGGTATTTGCCTGCACTGGGTCACAGTACTGACATGGGCCAGGATATCAGGGATTGTTTCCTATTTTCCAGGGCAACAATCAAGAGACAGGGAGAGAATTCCTTGACAGAAGAGGTTTGCACAACTCACTGTCTGGGAGGAATGCTGTAACGAGGCAAGCAGCCCCGGTCATCATGCTGGCTGCAGCCCAGGTGTAGCGACGGCCGATTCGATCCAGCGTCAGCATGAGGATGAAGGCGGCTGGGAACTCGACAAGAGCAGAATAGAGGAAATCCAGATACATGTTCTCAGCAGCTGTTCCCATGTGCATGATGAGCCCCTGGTAAAGGACAGAGCTGGTGAACCTGGGCAGAGAAGAGGGTACAAATGAAGCCAACTTCCCTGGGAGAGAGTTTATGCAAAGAATTGAGATTTGCAGCTGGTCAGAAGCAAAATAGGCTTAAATCAATAATGATGATTTAAAGGCACCAAATCACACACCTCCATTTGGGCTGTAAAAGCCTTCCCATCCTTACCAACTGTACATCAAAATGAATGTGTATTTTCTGATCTGAGGTGTCCTGACCAGGTCTAGAAATGAAGGTTTCAACTTTTCTCCATCTTCATCTTCGGAGCTGAGATTCTGGGAACATAAGTGACAGGACAAGAAGTTACAGTGGGTGGAGGGGAAGGTGGTGGGCACTGCAATGAATATTTTCCTTTAGATTGATGGGAGGATGAGGGTTTTTATTTGCCAGTTAAGTAACTGAGAGCAAAACAACTTCTGCAGAGTACTTTGGGTAAAGGAAATATGAGAATTTATACAGACAATCTTCATTTGTGTAGCTGTGTATGGCATGAAGCAACATTAGAAAAGGTAATGAATGAGGATGTTCTGGAATTTAAAGTCATGAGATTTCCCAAGTATGTTCTGTGAGGGTCCTGGGCAGTACAAGAGAACTCAGTTGCCTTTGCTTTAGGAAACTGCAATGATTTCGACCACCAAAATGCTCTCTACTCTAAACCCAACACAATCTTAAACTCACAACATTATTTGTCTTGAGGCTGGCACGTATGCAGCAAATGCAGTGCAGTCACCTGGAAAGAAAGAGGCAGTTTCTTCCTATTTCCCTTGGCGATGCGCTTTATAACTTCCACAGCTTTATCATTCTGCTTTTGAGCTATGAGCCATCTGGGAGACTCAGGCAGACACCTGCAACACACAAGCATGACTGCTACTAGGAAGAAAAATGTACATTACTGGTACCTGGAAAATGAAAATGGAACTGAGTTACTCAGGCTAGGAGCGTATGGTGCTTTGAGGATTCATGGGTGGAATTGAACTGGCAGCGGAGTGAACAGTGGCTGCTGGCAGTTGCAGTCTAATTTGTGCTCCACTTCAGTGGCAAGGTAGCCTGAATTTTTAAAATATTTTTTAAAATCTAAACCCAGTTTATTATAGTTTGGAAACACTAGTCTGAGATAAATTCTCTTGACAAGTTTTAGAAATAGATAATAGTCTGTGGATATAAAAAAGAACAGTTGTAAACCCGATCCTTAATTTCTACCATGTTAAAAATAATCTTTCAAAGAAAGATCAAACAAAAACCACATCCCAGTTCTGTTCTCTGATCTAGTTATTTTCTAAGGAGCATTTTTAATCTTTTTTTTTTTTTTTTAAAAAGCATGCTGATTGCATTGGAAAAACCCGAACAACCAAAACCAATTATAATCAATGATTAGAAAAATCCCTTCTCACAGAAGCTCAAGTACTGGTCAAGATATAACAACTTATTATTTTGTGATGTGTGGCAAGGAGTCCAAACACAAGCATTACACCATGTGGCAGGTAGCCCTTTGCTCTTAGGTGAGTCAGAGTAAACCTTTGGGCAGAGGGAATAGGAAAATGCCAAATCTCATCCAATATCTTCTTGGAAATCCTACATGTAGCACTACAGCCAATCTCTATGGAGAATTTTCAGCTCTCAGCCACCATCTCCTGGTATTGTCAGTGTGGTGTGGCACTGCTGGGAGCTGCAAGAGCAGGCACTTACCAATAGTAGAGCAGGAGAAAGAAACTGGGCAGTGTGACTGCAAGCTGGAGCCACCTCCAGTGTGGAAGGGCATAAGCCAGGGCAGTGAGGATGAGGAGTCCCAGGGTGAAGGCAAGTTGGTAAGTGATGCCTGCTGCCCTCCGGTAGTCTGAGCCAACAAATTCTGCAACTGCAAAGACAAGTCATATGAGCAAAATTAGATTGCTTTGGAGAGCCAGGGGAGCATAACTCCTGCCAGCTGCCATGTGTAGCCCCTGTGCTCAGCTGTGTCCTTGGGTCATGGCACATGGGCATGGGCTTGGATGGGAGAGCAGAGCTGGTCTCGGTCACAGGGCAAGTTGTGACCCTGGCCAGCTGGGGGCTTCACCCCTTCCTGTGAGGGTGTCAGGCCCTCACCCAGCACCACAGGGCAAAGGCTGCTTTCTTCAGCCCACTCCTTCAAGAACTAAATGGCAAAATATAATAGACAGATGTGACTTGTTTGCCTCCATCTCCCTCCTCCCATATGGCTTGGGAACAGAGCCTCCCTGCCTGCCAAGCAGATGAAGCAACTCAGCAAAAGTCATTTTGGCACCAAGGCTGTGAAACACAAGCGTTGTCTTTCCCATCACTGCTTGCCGCCTTTCCCAGAAGGGTGCTACACATCCTCACAGTATTTTCAATTTGTTTGTGCCTCTAGACCTTGCCCTTCATTTTGGCATGTGCTCTCCACATATGAATATTTCCTAGTTTTCAGAGAGCTGCCTCCTAATTATTCCATTTATGCCTATGAGCTGGTGCAAGCTTGGTTCATAAGCACCTGCATTTAGGTGAAGAGGGGCAGTTTGGCAGTAAATAGCAGTGTCACTGTCTGCTCTTGTCACACACAGTGCTTTGGGAATCAGATGGCGCCAGTGGGGGTCAGCCCTGCTGCTAAACAGGGGCTCCTGCCCAGAAGGTGTAACTGCAAGGTGCATAACTGAGGACGTAGCCTGTGAGCCAGCCTCCCTTGCTGACCAGCCCCTGGATCAGGCGGAATGTCACCGTCCAGGTGTAGCTCGGTGCAAAGGCCATGAGAACCCCTGAAACCGCGTTGATGAGTACGGTGACCAGAAGGCAGAGCTTGCGCCCAAACCTGCAGAGGGAAGAAAAGAGAAGAGACAGGCTCAGCTCCTGGGAGGGTAGGGTGGCAAACCAAGGGGTTTGAAGAGGGTCTCTGTTCATTTTGAGTAGGAGTCTATATCTGCTCTTCCCTTTGCAGTATTTTCCATCCCTGTGGAAACTCAGGGAACTCCCCTGTCTTGTGTTTTCAGGTCATTGCTCACTTTTGGTTAATGACTTAGCCAATGAATTCAAGATTGCTCTGATATGGCTCCCCTGCCGTATCTTTCAAAGATGCAGTAGTTTTTAAAGGGAATTTGTTTGCTAACTGTGATCTTTATATATTTTCTTATCAGCCTTGGCTGACTATTGAGCTTCTCTTGAATAGGGTTTTGCACATCCCTGTTATTTGTCATTCCCTTTATCACCATAACTCACTGATAGTCAGAAATGGAAGGTTTCCAAAAGAAACAAACTTACTGGAACACTGGAAAGACATTTGTTTTCCATACTTCAGTTAGAACTATGAATTATAAAAGCCATTAAATTAGTCAATATCCACTAACAAAAATAGCACGATAATAAGTTCCAGCCAAAATGTGTCTTTTGTTCTCCACAGAAACATCAGGAGATATCCTCACTCAAACTTCTTCCTCTCATGAGCCTGATATACAGACATTTTTGACTTGGTTGAAAGTTCAGCTCAAGAGAGCCTCATCAGACCACATGTGAGACTTCTGGTTATGTTTTTACCCTAAGCACAATACATTTTGGTTATGGTGTTTTGTGTTGCTCTTGGGTGCTTGCAATGCAGGAGCAGCAGTGAGCTGGGGCAAGGTGGTGTGAGCAGAGTGAAGACCCCTTAACACTCTGACATGTATGTGTTTTATTTTAGGAGGAATTATATCCTACTCCCTCATGTCTTTTCATGTTTCTGCTTCACCATGAGCCTTTGTAAAAAGATCCTTCAGTATTTTGACACAGAGAGTGAGAGAGAGCATTTCGGATATAAATGGCTATGAGTTTGGAAGCTCTGGGTTTTGTTGGCTGTCACTGTCATACGGTGGCAAGAAATGCCTTTGCTAGTGAACATGATTACTTAATCCACCTCTGTGCTGGAAAGGTGATCTGAAGAGTGGTGTTTCTGATGCTCATGGAATCTGCTCACTGCTGTTTCATGTCCTGTTATGCCTGGATGAGTGTACATCACCATCCAAGCCTCAGTTCTGGGAAAAAGGATGGAATACTTTAATATTTACAAGATTAGTCAGAAAACAAGAACTTGGACCTAAGGGAAAGAGAGGATGGGGGGCAAGGGGTGACAAATGTTTCTGATAAAAAAAAAAAAAAAAATCTTCAAAAATGCATGTGAAGAAAAGCTGAACTTGTCATAAATCTGTCCACTTTTGTCCTTGAAATCAGACGGAGGACTGCATCCCAGGACTGAAGACTGGACGTAGGGTTTTTGTGTCACTGCTCTATAGTTATTTGATGTCTTTCACCTGAGAATGTCTTTTGCCATAGGTGTAGCCACACACAAGATGTGACCACAAAGTGTTCCTTTAATAAATCACTATCTACTGATGGAAAAAATCCATTTAAGCAGAGATCTTATAAGAAAACTGGTCTGGTTCACTGGCAGTAAGGTAGTGGTTTAATAAGGACTGGAAAGCAGCCTGTCCAATCTGTGCATAGATTGCTTCTTCACCAGCAGATTTGTCTGCACAACCTAACTGATGGTGTGTTTGCTTGCATTGAAACAAGGCAGCAGCGATCAATGAGACAAACACAGTTCCTTCCTAATTTTGTGACACTGTAGAAGAACAGCAGGGGATGGCCAGGCCCCTTACCATGGACCTTCCCCCTTGGAGGAATGGGACAGTGAAAAGAAGGGAACAATAGCAGTATCTGCTCAACAGAGACAATCTTGGGGCCAGTATTGGGAAGAAAAGGCTATTGAGAATACAAAGTAAAAAAAATTCAAGACAGACTGGATCTACAGAAGGATTGTTCACTCCCTGTTACCTTCACTTCTTCAAATTCCTCAGTCTCAGCCTCTCTTGCCATTTTACTGAAAATTTTGGTAAGGATGCAGAGAAAGATCAGCTACAAAACGTTAAATTTGTTCATAGACTAAACTAAAAAAAATCCACTGGGCAGATACATGGCACAATGATAATTGCGATGGAAAAGAGGACATGAGGGACAATAATGTCCAGAACCAGCTGCAAACAGACTCAGCTGGGAAAACGGAGGATCAAATAAAATTTAGGAAGAAACAACTACTTCTATTTCTGTATCTGAGAAAAACTGTCCTATTTTGGAACTAATTTAAGGACATCTGGATACTGTTAAAATTAATATGAAACAAATTTATTGCAAAGATAAGCAAATAGTTCTTGATGCAAGAGTTAAAATTTCATCTTGGACTCTGAGCTTGCATTGCAGTATGCACTTGTGAGAGAAAACAAAATCTCTTCACTTGTGTGAATTCCTCAGGGCTGTAAAAATGGAGCAATATCTTGGCATTTCTGTGTATTCTTGGGTCACAACAGCCTTTGAAAGCAGGGCCTTAGAAACCACCATCCACCTCCCTTGTGTCACACAGACCTTTTCAATCAAGTTTTGGTTGCATTCATTTTCTTTCTGAATTGAGAATGTTGTTCAATAACACCAGAGAGAAGATAACCAGAGGAAACAGCTCATCTCATCCCTGTCTACACACCACGCACCTGTCTGCTATGTAGCCAATGCTGACGGAGCCAATGAAAAACCCAACATTCACACATGACTGGAAGAGGTCCAGCTTCCAGGAGTCCTCGCACACCAGATTGAACTGTAAGGGCAAACACAGTCAGAAGCACAGGGACATTCCCCACAAAGCACGGCTGTTTGAGAAGGAAGGAAACCAATGGCATCAATTGGAAAGCACACTCTGGCAAAGAGACCCTCTAACCTCTTAAGCCAACATCTGCAGTGCATCTTGTTTGGATTTTCCCAAACCCTGTGATAAAGTTACACCCCAGAAAATGACTGCATAATGACACATAAGGAGAGTGAGAAAGGAAGGGAGACTCTGAAACAACAAATAAAAAAGTTCAGAAAAATCTCATCCTCTTGTCACGACCCATCTGCTTGAAATTTGAAGGACTCTTAGAGCATTGTCTCCTTACCAGATACCAAGACTTGTCTCAAACCATGTATTTCCTTGCTGCATGAAATCAGTGCCGGGTGAGAGAGATGGAGGTGCTGCCATGAGCCCTGCTGGGCTGGAGCCAGGAGATGCCTCTCCCACACCTCCTTAGCGCTGGAAAACGGCCCAGGATTCGGCTGACTTTGAAGTGAATGGGTGCTTGGGAACTTGCTGTTGATTTACAATTAACAGGTTGTCAGGGCACACCCAACAAAGGGAGGAGGACAAACTGGTAATAACTTCTCTACAGCTGGAAATATTCACTCAAGTATAATTAGACTTCAGCCCAGAAAGCAGCATGGATGTATTTGGCTGCTTATTTAGTCTTTTTCTAACCTAGACAAGTTTGCAGGGGCCATACCAAACAGCTCAGCTCAGTTTCCATGGTGTGGAGGACAGCTGGACTGCTCTTTTCTACCCTACCCTATCTGTCCCAAGGGAAAATGAGATGGACTTGCTTTGTAGCTGTGATGATAGTGAAGCACAGAAATATGAATGCCCTGCCCACAGAAGCTGTGAAGTACCCAGCAATGCACTTTTTAGAGACTGAGTTATACAAACATGTGTACGTGTAAACACAAACATGGTTTAGCCATAGCTAATACAGATTTGGCAGTGGAGGGGAAGTAGAAGAGATCTATTTTGAGACCTATACTTCAGGTCTCCACATGGCTTTAAGTCTATTAGTACTGGTTTGTATAGCTTTTCATATTCTAGATTATGTGGTTTAGATACTGTAAATTGAGATAAAGGAGAACTGCTGTTGTTAAAGCATTATGTGGGAAATGTAGCCCTATTATCTGTTTCTTGTTTGTTACGGATGAGTATCTGGATTATGACCCAAAAGTGCAGTTCCTCAGTTTGGGCTATGGGGTGCTACCCTCAGTTTGGTGATGGAAGTAATAATTATGAGAATAGCCATTGATGACAAGATTGCAGTATTACGCTGCCAGGAAAAGCAATCATTTCCCATTGTTTATGTACATGCATCTTCACTCTAAGTGCCTAGCAGATTCTGATGTTGACTGTTTATTAACAGTCAGACTCAGATGGTACGCCAAAAGCAAATTTTACTAATCCAGCATATTCTATCTCTAAGTTGTGGAGACAGGAGTGATTTTTGTGGACAAGCTATGTCTTACCTCAGTCACAAGAGAGCTCCCCGGAGTGTCGTAGACCCAGCCATCCCGGCAGGGACCCAGGGAGACGCTGCTCCCACTGCCCACCAGGCTGCCCAGGGGGTCAGTGCAGCTGATTCCTGTTGCGTTCCAGTCCACCTCGTACCTCCTGCAGCGGCTGTCGAAGCCGGCCCCATGGCCATCCCACTGGGGAACTGTGTGATTCAGCTGCTCCTCCAGGCTCCAGCCACACCGCTGGCTCAGCTCAGCCACCCCAGGGCTGTGGCAATGGTGCTCAGGGGTAAATCCCAGGAAAAAGATCCCGACGTAAATGGGAGCAAAAGTAGAAGAAAGCAGGCATAAGAAAAAGAGGGCTTTCTTCTGAAAGAAGTCAAATTCTCCCACCTGCTCTAAAACATCATCCAGGGTTGGCATCTCTGTGTGCCTCAAATCATAAAAGTATTTACTCAGTTGCTTTCCAGGGCTTTGGCCTTCTCTGCATGCTTAAATAGCATCTGAGGTGTGTGCTTAAAACTCACAAACAAATAATTAATGAACTTTGTCAATTGTCAAGCCATGCATCACAAACTTTGTTTCTTAAATGCTGTTTCTGAACACACTTTGGCTCTTCTTTTTGGCTTCTGTTGTTAATTTGTTTTTGTATGACATACTTGAAATGCAAGATCTGATGTTTTAGATTAAGGCCATTTCAGTCTGTCACTGACAGTCTGTCTGTGCACAGTATGGGGCAGATGGTAATTCCTCTATCCAGTACTTTCAGAGGCCATAAATATTATGAAAACAATGTGATCCTCTTCCTCACATATGTATACAACCTTGTACTTAAAATTACAGTGGACATAGATGATTGCTTTTATGCTATTTTGAGGGAACAAAAGAAAACAGTGCAGCAAAACCACAACAGGGCAGATTTCTTTCAGATACTTAATGGTTAAAGGTTAGTGTTGTGCCTCAACTGGGAAGCAGACCAGTCACTGCAGTATAAATTGGGACTTCTGAGTCAAAGGTGACCAAACTGAACTTGCAGGGGTTCACACACAGCTGCCTCACACTTAGGGAACTGAGAGTGGCCTTCAGACTGGTCACCAGCGCTTGCATGCCCACCCTGCCCTCTGCCTCCTGCCCTGCACCCTGGGGAGGCAGAGGGCAGAGGCTGCTGCAAGTTACAGCCCCATCTCACAAATACTTTACAGCTAGTTAATGTGAATTTATTAGATAATGCTAGTGTGTAAACGTGTGATTAAGCAATGGAGACCTCCTCAGCCTCCTTTGCTGAGGGGGTGATTAATGTCGTGTTCCAACAACCGTGAGGAAGAGCATAAAGTCCTTTCACATTGCTCCCCATTTCCTTCTATGACGGAGGACTGGAAGAGGTTCAGTGCAGCTGAACATCAAAAGTGTGGATTTGGACAAAAAAACCATCTATGAGCAACGATTTCTGCCTGAAAATTTTCTTCCATGTTTCTATCTTCTGCTAGTATTTCTAAGCCAGACTAATGACTCTGTAGCTTGGTTAGTGCTTCTGAAGGGAGCCTCTGAGCAGGTTGCTGTCCTTGAGTTAATTTTCCCCTGAGGAGCACTCTGTGACCTCTCTGAGTTTTATGAAGCACAAAACTCAACAATGAGGAAAACAGAGGTGATAAGTAATGTGATATTTTAAAGGTCTATTAAAAACAAGCACTCTTGAGTTACAATGACCAGCATTCCTAGCAAATGTCATGAATCACAAACGGGACTGCTCCTTTGCAATAAACATCTTTTGCAGCTAAGAAAAGACCAGACCTTTGGCTGTGTTCAACTGAACAGTTTATGAATCTCTGTTCAGTCTGGTTTCATTAGAAGCAGAGAATGGACTATTCCCCCTGTTAATGCTCAAGAGGCTCACTCACCAGCAGCTTTTAAACTTTGCACCCTCCTGCACACAGACTACTCAGCAGTGCACATATTTGCAGTGGTTAACAGCTAAAGCCTGTGTCAGCCAAAACATGCATTAATTAAAAAATGAATTAAGTGCAACAAGAAGTGCATAAACTCTAGAAATCTGCTTTACTTCTTTTCCTGATTCTGCCTACAGTAGTTTCATGCTGGAGAAAGCAAGAAGAAAGACTGCTGCCAGTATGTTGTCCGCATGCCAGTTACGCTGACAGAAGGTCGTATCTCTGATTTTGTGGCAGATCCATGTTATTTCTTCTGGAAAACCTCCACCTGAGTATTCTCTTTTATCGCCAGGAAGCAAAGTGTTGTTCTTCAGTGGGAGTGACCATGAGTAGCTTCACATATTGCTTGATGCCCTGAGGTTTTTATTACTGTCACCCAAGCAGCCCTTGAGTAATCTTGACCCGACCCTCTCCTGTGTATGGTCTCACCAGTCTTTGGGGAAATGAGTGGTCCATCCCACCAAAGTAAAGGCAGGTGACTCCTGTCTTTAAGATGATGTCTTTAAGATGTTTTTAGCATGGTTTTTTCCCACTTCACTGGGGACAGAGCAGGGAGTGAGTATACACACGGTTCTGCTGATGGATCTGAGTGCATGTGAATGGAGGCATCATGAGAGCTTCCCAGAGTGGCATCTGTACTGAAAAACTAAACAAGACCATGTGTGGGCTCAAGCATTGTCCCATACCCACACTGCTTAATCTTTAGAACCCTCCCTAATACCGTTTTGCCTGATTCCAGTTAGCACCTCGCAACACCCAGGCAGGTCTGGGGAGGTGATGTCAGGCAGGATATTTCTGGTAGTCAGGAGGGAAACGATCACCCTGACTGGGGATGGTGTATACGGAGGTGAGCCATTGCCTCCAGCCTACCCATTAATTAGCACAGATGCAGCACAATCAGCATATAACAGGTAATTCAGCCAGATGAGCAAAGTGAAGAAAGCTGGAGCAGCTCTGTGAGCAGAGGGTGTCTGTGCCCTTGGCAAAGGCTCATATCACTCTGCAGTGGCAGGTTCATGAAACAGTGTCAAGTGTGACAGGTTTGCTGGGTGTAATCAGTAATCCCTTCAGTCTGCACTAGTGAAGCATTACCAGGACTGCTTTAAAACACGTCAGGCATTCGAAAGCTGGGGTAATCGTTCCTGTACTCTGACCTTCCTGAGCTTTAGACGTAGGCTCTAAGGTTCATGAAATGTGAACAAAGACAAGCCTACCACACTCCTGTAAAAAAAATTACAGATAAATGGCATACTGAAAATGATAGTGTATGTAACTGTTGGCTGCCAAACAATAGCCCCAATTCAAAGATCTGAAAGCATCTTCTCATGAAATCACTCGTGAAGACTAAGGCAAACTGAGGCAGAGAGATCTAGCAGGCTAGCTCTTCAGACAAACTGGTTTTCAGATCTTTGAGCATTTAGGCTAAAATAATTTGCTAGACGTGCCTTAGACAGACTTTTCCATTCAGGTGCTTCCTGACATGTCCTACAAACCTTCTTGCATGAGTAAACATTTCTGCATTGATTTCCTTCTAGAGAGTCATTCTTTCATCCTAGCCATTTAGCGATGATTTTGGTTCAGTATTTACCCGTGTATTTGGACCTTATCATAGCTCTGTTTCTTGTGAATATATCAAGAACATAGACTTTTAACAGGGAGCTCTGAGCAGGCTGTCTGTCATAATCACATGCTACCATGTACCTGAGCAGGACATGTTGGATTCAGAGGAATGTGATAGAGAATCACTGAACACATCCACACAAACAGCAAGTCATGCACCCACTGAGCTGCGCTGCCTGTGCGTTGGGGTGCAGGTACTTCAGCCAGGCTGAACCACTCTGGTTTCTTGGTGCAAAGGCCCCATCCCCTTTCCTACAGCCTGTTGTGGCACTTGCTGGTCCTGTACACCATGAATGAGCCAACTTGCTAAGTGGACAGGGGCTGCAGTCAGTTGTAGGGGCTCAGTGAAGGGTTGAGGAAAATTCATCACAAAGGAAGGTACGGGACCACATGACTCAAGCTGCTGGGAGAAGGAGGCTGTAAGGGAGAGGGAAGAAGCAGAGTGTCCTCGTGGTGATGGACAGAATAGCTGTCTTATACCTTTTGGTAGGATTTCACCTGGGCTAATGTCAGCCATGTAAAAGCTGAGCACGTAACATCTAGTTACCTCTGGATATATATCCACATGTGGAGCAGGAGCCCACAGTGGTCCTTCATAGCAGATCTATGCACCCAGAGCTGCTAATAGCAGCTGGAGCATCCATCAAGGTGCTGCTAATCTGGACAAGGTATTGACACATGGGACATTTCTGACAAATTAACTAGGGCACTAAGTGCTAAGCTCATGGTGGGGCTTACTTCAGGTGGCCAGACAACACTAGAGCTCATGTGAATCCTGTGGGGAGAGGGGTGCCTGTTAGAAAACATTCAAACAAATTTGGGCTGCCAAAGAAACTGTGACACACCAGTGCTTTGGGTCATGGGATCTCAGCTCTTCAGGTCAGCACTGAGGGCTAGATATCTAAGGGCCGACGGTAGAGGGAGCCTATGCATCTTGTTTTGAGGCTGCTCAAGTTATATCAAAAAGCTCTTGTTTGCACTTGATATTTATTTGCACCGTGAGAACTTGTTTTATAACTGAGAGAAACAAAGTGTACTTTATGGTTGGCTCATATACAATAACACATTTTTCTTAGATGATAATCACACTATATTTGGCAAACCCCTCTAGTTTACAATTATTTGTATCGAGATCCAAAAGTCACAGCTTGAGCTCATTTCTTCCTTGAACATTAATTACCACTTAGTATTGTGCAACCTGGGAATACCTCCCTTGGTGACAAAGGCAGCTCAGTGCACAGTCCTTACTCCTCGACGTTTGCCGTGGCACAGAGCATGACGTGTTTGTGGAGTTTGACCTCTGAAGGTTCCATTTCTGCAGTCATGAGGTGGCTTTTGCCGAGAACAGGAGAACTGCTGAGCTGCTGTATCACTGGCATTTAGTCCCATGGGCTGCTGGGGCACTGTGTGAGCAGCTCTTTGGGCCAGGACGAGGATGCATCTGCTGCTGAGGGAAAGGGAATTGGCCCTTGGGCAGCTTGGCTTGTTGTCAACCTGTGCCGTGATCCCTAGGGTCCTGTTGCTTTAATCTGACTTCCCAAGGAGATGGCAAGGTCACCCCACAGTGTGCTTGGGGTTTGTACAGCCACTCTTATCCTCTTATCTAAGGGCGCAATGATAGCAGGTTACCAAAGCGAGCAAAGGAGCCCAGGCAGCTCTGTAACTACTGGCACAGAGCCTGGATGGTGTGCTAGGCACTTCAGGAAAAACACACAGATTTTTTTAAATGCTGATCAGAGAATTTTCCCAAGCCCACCCACCCATCCACTTCACAAAACTCCTCCAAGCGCTGTCTGGAAGGTGTAACTACATCCATCAGCAAAGCCAAGGATGGAGCTGGCCAGAGCAGCATCCCAGCTCTGGGATGGTACAGCACAAGTACAGCACATGCCATCCACAGTTATCCCTGTGTCTTGATCCAGCCTGATGCCACAGCCACCTGGGCTGGGAAGCCCCTGGCTCGCAGAGCTTCAGCTTCCTGTTGAGCAGCTCTGTGTGACTGCAAAGAACAAGCCCCATCCCCAAAGGGCTTGCAGTCTAAGTCTTAGGTTTGTTATTTCTTTTGCATAGTTGAGCTGCTGATACCTGCTCTAAAGGTAGCAGGACCTACATGAGACAAGCAGTGCAAACAGAATGGGTATTACAAGGCTAGATACTACTCAGAGGACTTGATAAACAACCGACGGTGGGGTGAACGGGGGACTGAGGCTGCATCATAACAACATTTCTGCTGGTGCTGAAGGGAGGCTTTGCTGTCATGACGCACTGGGTAACTGCACCCAAAGCTACCTGTCAGGGGATGAGGTGGTACCTATTTCACTGTTCTCAGCCTGGGCATGGTTCTCCTAAGTTGGTTTAAACACATTGATTCCTTCTGTCCCCCATGTAGAGGCTTCTTTTCAACCTGCAGCTCTGCAGGAGTGGGAAATGCTTCATGCCTGGTTTAGAAGAAAAAGGCAAGTTAAGCAGGTTTCACGTGAAGCACAGCTCAAAGAAAGCTTGTGGATTTGAAAGCGAAGAAAGAAATAAACATAGGAGAAAGCAAACTGGCAAGAAGCAAGCAGGTTTGCAGTTTGGAGCTGGCCTTGTTTCAAGACTTTAATATATAATTAATTACAAGCATTTAAGTTTTCAGTAAGGTCTTGGGAGTGTGTTTGCTTAAGAAGTTCCTAGATTACACATATCTAACATGGACTGACTGCTGTGCTCAGACACGGTATCACAGCTGCACAGCAAGATGTGAGGCATGGGGCCGTCCCTGGCACCTCACCAGGCTCAGAGCAGGAGCAAAAGTGGTGGCAGGGGCTGAGGCTGTCCTGCCTGCAGGGATCAGAGCAGGGGTGTCCCCTTCCCACCCCTGCAGGTCTCTGCTCCCAGTGCTGATGCTCTGAGCAGCCTGGGAGGAGAGGGAAGGTGACAGGGGAGCAGCATATCCCATCACTATTTTCTAGTGTCAGGGAGCTCCAGATCCCTGCTTTCTGGAGCTCTGTCCTGGCCCATGCCTTTCTCGACCTCTACAGTGGGAATGGCAACTACCCGGAGGTGTCCCACCGGGAGGGGGAGAAGGGCGCGGTTCTCTGAGGGGTAGGTGGCTCCGTGAAGAAGGTGGTGACCCTCTGTCTGGGTCAAAGTGTCCTGGCTACAGGAAAATGGACAGAAGCAGGAGGCCATGAGGAGAGACTGTTCTTGTCCTTTGAGACCAATTGCTCGACTTCAAAGTTCCCTAGCTCACCTCTCTGCCCTGCATCAACCTATGACAGACCCCTCTGACTCCTCTTGCTGCCCCTGTTTTAGGCCAAACCCCTTCAGAAACCCTGTTTGATCCTTGAGGCAGCAAAATATGATCACCCACAGTGCTGGGCTGTCTAAACTCAGCCCTAACAGAATAAAAAGTGGTATAACATTATGAGAATGGATTTTTCTGAATTTCTGACTGCCCTACTCCTTGCGTATCACCATGCAGCTGTTAGGATCACCGGAGTGCATGTGGTCTAATGAGAGACACGCAATTACAGAATTCCCCCAACTACACCATGCCAGAAGACTTCAACTTCAGTGTCATTATGCAGAATATTCCTGGATTTTCCATATGGTCTTCAGCTAAAGCATCATTCTAGCACGTCTGTGAGATAAGTAAACACATTATAAATTGCCTTTTAAAAGACAGAAGGCTTGGAACCAAACACACAACACTTACTAAAAAGGACAATGAAGCAGTTAATACTGACCTAGGAAAATTGTAACTGGGGATCAACCATTGCAACAGACTTAAGGAAAGACTTCTTGCCTCTGAGTTTGAATATATTTTTTCTGAATGCAAAGGGACTTAAAATATGTTTCGCAAGCATGACTGTTTGGGGAGTTAAGTATCATAAGCACACAGCTGTGATGCAGTTTGTCTGTGTTTGTTTACACAATTGTTATTAGTATGGACATTTATGTTTCTAAAAGAGCTTTCTGCTCAGCAGGAGATGAAGCTATTCCTTCTGCTCAAACTGCTTTTAAAAACAGGACTTTTGTAGCTGAGAAAAGGCACATTGGTCTGTGAGATTTTGTGTTCAAGTCTGCTGCCTCTGAGGCTGTGCAGGTACCAGTGATGTGCTGCCCCAGTAGAGGAGGAGGTATCCAACACTACTTTTCATGGCAGATGCTCCAAAATCTTCCCTTCTGGACAAGCTAAGAGCTCCTGCCCCCAGGTTTTATTTCCATTTCTTAGCTTGTGTTGTAAATGTTTGGGGTTCGATATCTTGTAATTTGGTTTTGTGAGCATTTGGGCATCTGTCTACACTTCTGAGAGGTAATGAAATATTCTGATGGCACAAATCCAGTTGCAGCTACAAATGAGACAATACAAACCAAATAAACACAGTTTCTCAGGGTCTGCAAGGGTAAAGAAAATCATCAAGGAGCAGTGGCAAGAAGGCATCAGTAGTTTAAGTCCAAAGGGAACACACAGGCCCAACATTCATAGACAAGCAGTCAGCCTTTGGTGGAGAATTCAGACTGAACTCTACCAACCTGTCATAAATGCAGAGAGCCCTGCTCCACTTTAGCTGCAGGACTGCTGAAATTTCAGTGGGACTAACTAGAAATACACTAAAAGAAGTTGGTCAGAGAAGCAGGGGGAGTCAAGGATAAGGACACTAGCTAGCAAGCAAGTTTGAAGCCAAATGCACACCATGTGAAACAGGAAATAGAGAGCAATGTTTTCTGGTTGAGTCTTCTTAAGAACCTGCCTACGTGCTTCAGTGAGATGTGACCCTTGAGCATCGTGGGGTTGGTCGGCTCTTCAGCAAGCATCTTTTGAAGTGAAATATCCATGGGAAAGCTGAGCCACTTTACAGCTACGGGAGTGGGTGGAATGAGATCATTGAACTTGGCACTTTGTACGGATGAGCCATAAACCCAGCATGGGGACACTGCTGAGCCAGAGCAGGTCCACTTTTTGTTCAGGAGGAACTGGCTCAATGAAGGCAGAGGAGTGGTTCAGCCTGTGCCCATTGCCTCTTAAAACATGCTTCTTAAGAATGTGCTTTAATTCTCTCCTGGCAAAAATTCTGCAGTCGCTGTACACAGAAGGCTGGACACAGCCCGAGTCAAGGAATCTCTAGAAAATCTTGGCACAGTATGAACTAACAGGGATCACAGCTGGGACTGTGGTTGCAAGGCCTGAGGCCTCCTTATGTTGGCCACAAGGCTAATGTTTCCTCCTTGGATTGTTGGCCTCATGGAACAGGAGTGCAATGGAAGGAAGGATTTTTCATATTGTATACAGAGGTTTTCAAGTTTCCATTTTTTTCCAGGAGCAAACTGGACTTTCATGAAAGGTTCATTCTCAGAGGAAGGAAAATTGAAGTGGACCTGAATAATATAAGAACAAAGCATTATGTGATGGGAAAACCAAGAGAAAAACTTCCCTGGATATAGAGAAATCAGTGAAGGATTAGCTGGAAACACCTTAGACTTCCAGAAGATAAATATGGAGCTTTCTTGTTGAAAGCTGACATATTGCTTAGCAAGTGCCACCTGTCCAAGCAAAAGCTGTTACCAGGAAAAATGTGAATGAGACATTCCTGGTACTTTAGTATAAATTGCCATTTTAGTCATGCTGCTGAAAGGAAGAAGAATGATTTTGAAGTGGAAGGAGGTTGGTGAAGTCGTCTTTAAACCTCCCCCAAAGTGGTATGAAGGCTGGGAGAGTGACAGCCAGGACCTGCCAAGCACGAGGCGACAGCCTGCCTTCTTTGGCTGCTCCAACGTGTGCGTCACCTTGCATCCCTGCTCCGCCAGCCTGTGCTGGGTGGGCAGTGAGTCTGGGATAGGTTCTGCTCCCCCTCAGCCCGTGGGAAGGTGGTGAAGTCTGCAGTTCTACTGCAGATGAGGAGAAGATGAAGTCCATGCTGGTGCCTGCTTGCTGTGCAGGAACAGCTGGCCCAGGAGAAGTTTGCTGTTGTACACAGGACTGGAGGAGGATGTTAAATTGAGGGGTCAGGATGGTGCCAGCTGCTGTACTGATGCATATATGGAAATTATATGGTAACATCGCTCTTTTCATTTATTAAACAAACCCAGAGTAAATCCGTTTTGCTTTTCTTCAGCTATCATTTTGCTAAAAATACCATATGGACTAATCCTCTAAATAATCTTTTCATAAAGTTCATCTCTGAAATAGTCTCCTAAATTTAAGTTTCAAGGAGCTCGCAGTTAGTCCAGGAACTTTTTGTTTACTGAAATTGCTCTGTTCCCATCTCCTCATCTGGGTGCAGAGGAGCAAATATGTGGGACTGGAAATACTGGCTCCCCTGAAGGATGGATGGTGGGCCTGCACCCAAGGAATGCTACCCTCCCTGGCAGCAAATGGCACCATCCTAGACTTTACAAGACTTTCCACATTCCCCATTCCACTGCAGCTGGCCAGCACGGAGTTGGGGAACAGTGGTGCCATCCCTTGTCTGTGGTTCATAATGTCCCTTCTTCATCCAGTAGCCCAGCTCTTGGCTCCTGCATGGCTGCAAGGGCTGAGTCAAGGCATGCAGATGATGCCTTCCAGTTCCCAGTGCCCAGGGCATTCCACCTGCTGCATCGTGGTGACACTGCCAGGGAACTCCTCTCTAAGTTTACTGACCACTGTACTCTCCTTACACAGGGTTCTCTGTGTAAATGTCTGTGAAATCATCTCAGCGACTTCCTCTGCCACCTGTATTATTTTACCTGGTCCAGTTCCCCACCATGCAGGTGTTACACTTGCCATCCAATCACTGAAGGATTGTTTCTTGGGAAAATGGATACAACTGCTGCACCCTTTTCAGATACACTCAGCTTGACCATCCTTTGATTCAGTTCATCTAGTTGCTCAGGATTTTGGGATCTTAGACAAATGTAAATAATTCCTTCATTTTTGAATTTGTTGAATCATTTTTTCTTTGCGTCTCCACATCAAATATTTATATTTTTAAGGTTTTTTACTTAAATACACTAAGGAACATTCACTAGGGAAGGAAAAATATAATAAATCCTGTGTAGTAAATACACTGACATTTAAAATCAAATAAATGTTAAAATAACTGAGTAACTGAAGTACCCTGTGGTAGGGCCACATACCCCAAAATGCCCATTTTAAGTAGTGTGCTAAGAAATGGATCATGAACAGAGAGCGTGTTCATCCAGCTAAGTGGCCTGATGAGAGTAGTGTGGTCACTCTTCCCATTAATAAAGCATTCTAATAAAGCAGGAGGTGAGAACCCAGCTGTGAAGAATTCCTTTGGGTTGGTATTATGCAGTCAGGACAAAAGACACGATGTTACAGCAGCAATAAACTACAAAACCAGACTGAACTATAATAGATTGTAACTGCTACGTGTTTCCAAACACAACTACAAAGAGAATAATGAAAGGCACGAAGGAATTACCAGGTCCCATCCATCCTTCCAGGATGACTTGACCTTTTGCTGGTCCGTTTGGAGTGTGCTGGGTCTCTGCTGCTGCTCTGAATTCACCTGATCCTGCAGATTTTTTTTAGTTTCTGTAGAGCTGTTTCTCAGTTCTTTTTCAGTGGCAAATTAAAAATAATTTGCTATTGCCATGGAAAGACAGAAACAGGAAATCTGCTGAGATTAAATACTTTTTCATATAAATATGAAATGTGTATTAATTCTCCCATATGGAGTTTGACCAACTAAATATTGAGGCTCATGGGGTATTTTGAACCTGAATTGTATTCTACATCAGATCATACTGCTTCTAACCAAAGCTGCCCATAAGATGGACAGTAGTGGTCTAAGGGAATTTCTCTGTTACTTTCTTCTCATTTGTGTGAACGCTGGCATTTTTGTTACACTGGCCACTTCAGTGGTCTTTTACATTCCCAAGAGTTCTCAGAGGAAAAAAAAAAGAAAAAAAAAAAGCAATAGGCCACAGAAAAAGGGTTGTTGGGAACACTGAATATAAAAGTAAAACTGAGAAACAGTATGAAAGTGGATAATAGAGTCTAATGTCTAATGTTAAAAACCTTGCAAGGGGTTCCATGTGGCTTTTGGGTTTTTTCATCTTTTTTTTTTTAATAGAATCCCCCTTCAGAAATAGCTAGGGAAGTATATAGCTAGAAAGGAGCACTCTCAGAATTCTTCATTGCATTGACACCATTCTTGATTTAAAAGTTTAATCTTTATTCTCATAAAATGGATCTAGAAACTTTGAAGCAAAGTCCTTTTCTTAGTATTTAGAAATGTTGACTTCCAAGCTTAATGGGAGCTGAGTTATAGGGGAGGGATGTGCAACAATGAGGAATCGCAAACAAAACTGATGTGATTTTTTCTGACTGTCCAGGCAGGACCTGAGGCCCATGCAGCTGAGAGAGGAAGCAACCTTGTTATTTACACCTGTCTGAGAACATGAGAGGGAAGATTTTAATTTTATTAGGCCTTTATGCCCATCTCTGGAAATATACCTTATTTGTTCCATTGTGTAAAATATCCTCTGGTGAACTTGGCTTGTCTTATCTTATGGCTGAAATGCTTGGTTATTCTGACTCATTACAAGGATCCTGATAAACCTGCTGTGGAATTACAGCATATTTACCTGAACAGGAAGGTAGAGCCTGGTGTAACCTCTTCAGTGGCCTCCAGAGTGACTGGATGAAAAGGAAAATGATGAGGGAAGCCACATATAGACTATGAAAATATGTGTGTAGGAACTCCTTTTCCTCTGTCTGCCTTTCCTCCAGCTGGCTTTGAAGAAGCTGATGAGCCCTTCCAGTTCCTCAGCCTGTCTCAGATCCTGAGCTGAAATCCTGGCAAGCAGGTGTTCCCACACGTGCTTGGAGAGACACATTTCTGCTGCTTTCCTTCAGTAGGTTGAAAGCCAGTGAGGAAGGCTATCATCTGCCAGCACCCAAATGTGCGGTACCAGATCGTCCCCAACAGGCAAAGAGAAGTAGAATGCAAGCACTGTGGGGGTGAAACAGCACTGTCTTTGAGTAATAAAGCACAGGCCCAGCAGGGTCCTGTTTGCCTTGAGCAGAGACTGCTCAAGGAAGAGCCTGTGCAAGGAAAGGTGTGGGGTGGCAGGGAGGGAGACGTGGTGGCTGCAGAGAGGATGAGCCTGGGGCAGCCCCAGGGGCTGTGGGCATTTTAACCCTATGTGCCCCCCACTCTCTGCACTTGTGGCAGCTGGAGGAAAAGCTCAGGGTGTGAGAATGAGCACAGGCTGCAGATTTAGGATGGCTTTCTCAACATGACAGATATAGGCAGTCTTCAATGCGGTCACTACTGGTCTGATTTTTCCTATCCTGTGAGGAGAGAAACAGGAACCTCTTTGCTACTGTTTTGCTTTTCCTTTCACTCTCCATGTTTTTTTTCCCTTGTTTCAATTTTCACTTCTTTCCCCATGTCTCTATTTTCCTCTGCTATTTCAGCTGCTGTCTTAACAATGACTACAGTTTCCCCTGGTTGTTGTATTCTATGGTTCCAAGTACTAGATTTATTTATATTTGGCTTTGGGATCAAGATGGTAAAAATAGCTTACAGTCCATGGAAATAGTGAGGGAGGGGAGTATAATGTATTGTGCATTGCTTTAATGGATTGCCAAAAAGTGGAAACCCTGTTGATTGGAATTGACTTTTCCCATGTCTCAAAGTCAGGCTATAACTTGCTACGTTGATCTGAAGGCCTGGGAAAGGACATATTTGATTGAGTACATTTGCCGCCTTTTTGAAAGAAAACGAGGAAATCTGAAAGAAGAGGAAGGGGAAGATAAAAGAAGACAAAAGTGGGTGTGAGAAGAAGAAGAAAGATTAATAAAGTGAAGTGGAAAAAGCCAACAGCAACAAAAGCCAAAATACAGGAACTGTCAGAGAAAAAACTACACGTAATTTAGTGTCCTGACCTGGAATGTAATTGTACCATGTGTGGGAGAGGGAAGCCTCAGCATCTCCAATTGCCCCACAGAGGTCTCACTTTGATCTTAAGAAATTCACTATTTATTTAATCTCCAAAACTGAACTCTGATATCCTTTCTAATTCCTGCCATCTTCTGCTGTGAACCAAGCCTTGCCATTAACATCTGTGCAATGTGCTTTGAGCTGCTGCTGCCTGGTTCCCTATTGCAGTCTCTGCTAACAGCAGAGACTCACCAGTTGGCAGAGGCTCAGGCAGTTCCCAAATGCAGGGCTGAGGAGATCCCCACCCTTTCTCCTGGCATGGAGAGTGGAAGAAAATGCTGGTGTAGGCAGTCTCCTGGCCTCAGGTGTGAAGCTGACTGGTTTGCACCCCTGCTGCTTAAGGCTATCTAGTCTTAGCAATTTTGTTTGGGGGACAAATATTTGGTACAATGTAAAGCTGCCTCAAGCAGAGATAACAGGCAGGGGGAATGATTGCTGCCCCAGCTTGTCCACAGGCACTCTTTTATTTAGCAAGAGGCATGTGTCTGTAGGGATCTTAAATCTAGGTCATGGTTTTCTGCGTAACTTTAGCAGTGCTGTTGCATAGGATGGTGCCCTGACGTGCCTGCAAACTGGGTGATGTCACTGCCCCGTTGCTTACAGCATTCCAAGGAGGACTTTGAGGTTTTTAAGTGATTATCTGATGCACCAGCAGAGGTTATCCAGGGTGTTGCAGTAAAGTTTTAATCTTCCAGGATTCAGACAGAGTAGGTGTTGCTGGAAATGTCTCATGTTGTCATCCAGGCATGTATAAATGGTAGTCTAGTGCCACATGTGTACAGGGAGTGTGCATGCCTTCCTCTCTTGACTACATAGTTTTCATTCCATGTCCAAAATAGCTGTGACATTTGGGCTGCTGAACAGAGCTCCATGTGAAGATGCTTGTGATTGTAATTTAGTTGTATTTCTATGTCTCTTTCTCCTCTGCTCCCCTTTCATCACCACTTCTGCATTTGCTCTCTCCCTGGCTTGCTCCCTTTACACTCTTCCCCCTCCTTCTTTCTGTTCTCCACATCTATTTTCACTGCTTCTGCCCTTCTCATCAGTCAACATCTTCCTTGGCTTCTTTCACAGTATCAAAGAGCATAATTTTTTACTGTATGCATAGGATAAAACATTTAAAATGATGGTTTGACCCAGAGATCTGTTCACAAAGATTTAAAGGCATTCTTTCATGAGGTTACAGTTACAGGCTTTGTGTACAAACCCATCATCTTCCTGTCCTTAGATGTGCTTAGCTCTCACAGCACAGGAAGCTGAAGTTCCAGGAAAACCATGCGGAAGCTAGGAATTGCTTGCTGTAGAATAAATGCACTAATGCACACCCTCATGGTTCTGTCACTGGGATATTTTAGATTTCTTTGGCAAACTGGAGTTTTGCAGTACAATGATATGGTGGCAAATACTGATAAGCTGGTTTTGGACGAAAAATTTAAAATACAGGTTAACACTGAAGAACCAAGGTCGCTTTGACATCACGTATGCCAGGCAGTGGAAATGATTTTATTGAATGCATATCTGCCTGCATGACCAGCAGTGTAGCTGTGGAGAACATTAGGGAGACTCCCAGATGCGCTTGGCCGTGAGTGTAGCACTGGTCTCTCTCAGCTACAATGCTTTCCGGCTTCTGGTCTGACAGACTACAATGCATGTGCTGTGCATGACAAGAGCATAATGGACAGGGATGTGTGAAATTTTGATGATGGGCTACTAGACCATGCTTCCTTTTGGGAAAGAAAGTAGCTCCAGAAGCAAGGTTGTAATGGACTGAATTCTCCCTCAACTGAATCTGGTCTGGCTCCACTGATTAGCAAAGGAGTGGCTGCAATCAGTGCATAATTACACCAATGAATTTCTCAAACAGGTGGAATGCTGGGCACAGCTACATGGGTGCATGGCTTACAGGAGACTAACCCTCGTGATTCAGAGCTGAGCTAATGTTCTCTAGCGTAATAGTGGGAGGTGTCCCTGCCCCTGGCAGAGGGGGTTGGAACTAAATCTCCAAGGTCCCTCCCAACTCAAACCACTCTGATTCTATGGTCACATAGAGAAGGGATAAAACCAACATTTTTTTATTGGGGTAAGGCTTGAAGAGCAATGATTGTTTAATACACCCTTGAGTGGAGCTGTGAGAGCAGTACACAGTCTGATTATCAGGCTCTGTCCCCGTTTCTTGTTTTATGCTGTTCCCTACAGAGACCATCTCCTCTCCAGCCACTGGAAGCTGTTGGAATAAACAATATCACCTTCAACATCTCATCATGATTGGTTTCCTGGTTAGCCCTGTTGGGATAAAAGAAAGTCTCTTGTTTGAAACCAGCCATCAGAGTGTTCCCCATCTCCACCTGGACCCAAAGCTGATACCTTCATACACATCAAGCCTCAAAGCTTGAGTACTACAAAACAGCATAACCAGGCATCAAACCAAATTCCCTCAAAAACATACTCTGATGCAAGCACAGAAGTGCACCCACCTAGAAATCTGCATCTTTGCTGGGCTCACACCACAGCATCAGTCTTCATGCCAGATAGCCTGTAGAGTAATCAAAGCCTTCCTTGATTTGCATCTGTTTTAAAAGTTGTATTTTGTTTCAGAACATCCGTAGTAGACATCCATAGTCAACGTTGTAGGTAACCAAGGACAAGGGATTGCAGGAGATATCTTTGGCAGGCCCTGTCCCTCTGCTCCTTCTCGCAAGAGAATAGAGTGGCCATGGACCTCATGATCCTGAACAATGTTCAAAAAAACCCCACTATTGCATCTCTGTTCTGATTCATGGTGTTCTGCACAGAATGTGCTCCCATGCACACAAAATGCACCCCACTCCTGGCTCCCTCTTCCCTTCTCCTCCCTTCTCAAACAAACAGTTTCTTTTCCACTCATTTTTGAGAAAGAAACACTGTCATGTATCTTTTAAGTATTTGGAAGACTTGGTGGAATTAAAATTAACAAGGTAATAAAAAACCCTTCTTGAACAGGTAGACCAAACTTTAAAAACAAATCTTGGATTTTGGACAACTGCAGTTTGTGACCCTCACCTTATTTACACTACAGAAGGAAAAGGCAATTGGTAATTGTGTGTACAAATGCTGAAGTAGTGCCTCGGAGAAGTAATTAAACTTTGCCGCAGAATTAATTTCTTTTTGTAGAAGGAAAGACTATAGGTCTTTTGAAACGACTTTCTTCCTGCCCTGCCATCCTGCAGAGAGCCTGCATCACTCGCTGATACTTTTTGCACCAGCTTCTGTGCTCTTTCCCACTTATCTCTCCGCTTTATCCTTGCACCTATTAATTTATCGCAGCTGCTGCGGGAGCTGGCATTTGCGGCTCGCCCTCCCCGAAGGAGTTAAGCGGGTTTATTACATAATCTGTTTAACATTCGGGATGAATAGGAAACGCACGCCCCTCCTCTCCTACAATCAGTCTGTGCGCTGTAGCTAGTCCTTCTCGCCGGCTGTGTGCGAGCCCAGCGCCACTCGCCAAGCCCTGAGTCTCCTCGTATGTGCCCGGGCGTGTGGTGGGTGTGCATGTCTGCCCGCAGCCCTGCCCGCTCCCGCTCCGCTCACGCCACCGGCAGCACCGCATGTCTCCGTGTCTGTCTGTCTGTGTCTGTGTGTCTGCGTGCGCACATGAGAAGAGAGGAGCGAGCGGACGCGAGACAGTCACGTTCATAGGAAGTGCCGGCAGCCGATGCCAAGTGTGAAAGAAAACTCTGCTATCTCTCGGGCAGCGGCAGGTGGACAGATCACCTCATATAATGCCATCTTTTGATGAGGTTTTGAAGGAGGCTGGGGAATTTGGAAGATTTCAAAAGAGGGTCTTTTTCCTCCTTAGCCAGACAGGCATAACCTTTTCTTCCCTGTTTGCCAGCGTGGTTTTCCTTGGGCGGGCACCTGGCAATTTCTGGTGCAGGATCCCCGGGGCTGCTGAATTAAGTGAACGATGTGGCTGGACACTGGAAGAGGAACGAAACTTCACGGTTCTGCCCCTGTACCTGGGGAACGAGTCTGTCAGTGGGGAGTGTGAGAGGCTGGATATCACTTGGGACACCTCTGCCAGCTGCACCAGCCCTCTTGCCCACTATGGCAATCGCAGCACGGGCAGCTTGCCACTCGCCTCTTGCCACCATAACTGGGTGTATGAACAGCCCCACTCATCCATCATCAGCGAGGTAAGGAAAACACCCATACTCTAATCAGCAGCTTCTGTCCTGGTGTGGGATTGCAGCTGTAAAATGGGATTGCCAATGCAAGGGTCGTTGCTTCGCTGGCTGGTTTTCCTTTCCAGATTTATTTCATTTTGAGTCACAAACAAATTGGGACAAAGAATATGATCCAGTGCTGGCATCAATCTTTTAGGGAAAAGTGAGCTGATATGAAAGGTGGCTGTCCAAAGCCAAGTGCCCATGCAAAGTAAAATACCCTGCACAGATATTGCTCTGTCTGTAGAGGAATGTCAGATTAAAACGAAGAGTTAAGTCCTTGCAGCTGAGGCTTCTGGTGCTCACTTTTGGGCCAGGAACTTTGGTGGTGTAAACTCCAAGGGTACTCTGTGACCTGGATCTCTATCTATTATCACATCTAGTCTCTGTATTTCCAGTATTGAATATTTAAGTTTGCAGGTAATAAAAACCAGGTGGCAGAGTGCCTGAGATCTGGCAGGAGTCAGAAGTGATGTGTACTCTATGACCTGGATCAATGTATGTTATCTGTTTTCTGTATTTCCAGTACTGAATATTTCAGTTTGCAGGTAATAAAAAACAACAGGAGACAGACTGCCTGAGAACTGGCAGAAGTCAGCAGAAGTGATTGTGCTTACTAGAGAAAAAAACCCCAATAAACAAACACACATTTTTGCCCAAAGCTAACATTTGTCTTTTCCTGAATATCAGTGCCAGAGAACAGCAGGCTATTATCAACCACTAGTGGTAACCATTGGCAAATGCAGTGATTTTAAAATGAGGCTGAAAAGGGCCGCTGAAGATCCTTTCCTAGGAGATCCTCTGTGTAATCTGTAATCGAGCCATGGATGTGCTGCGGTCTGGCTCCAAAATACAGTCTGCACACTAGGAGTGTGTATTTTAGGGTCATTCTGACAGCAATTGTCACTCATGCAGCGATGAAAAATACGAAGTGTGCTTAGAGGGATTGGCTCAGAAATAATCAAGGTGCACTGCAAAATGTGCCAGCACAGCTGAGGGCTCTGGATCCTCTCTGTTTTGTGAGCCTCCTGCTGTGGTTTTTGACTGGGTGTTTGCACTGGAGCTGTGTCCTCCGGAACATGGACCTCGGCACAGTAGGCAAAGCCCTGAGCAAATGCTGAAAAGAGGTGTCTATCCCATCCTTTCAATTCACCATCCTTCTCCCATCTGGCTGAGACTGCTGTATCCACTTGCTGGCCTCAGGATCTCCAGAGCAGCAGCTTTGCTCCCTGGGCACTGCATACAAATTAAGCAGTTTTAGCCACGGCCTATGTTGAGGAGAAGAGGAATCAGAGCACCTGACTGGCCCTCGAGCAAAGGTTCAGAATTGGCTTTTGTGTATGATCAGTGAAATCAAGTCTGCTCAGAGGGCTGCAAATGACCTGCAGGGAGCTGGTGTCAAACTTTGGTCCCTAATAATGACATATCTCTTCCCACACTGGTAGTGGAAGGCAGGGCTGGGAGGGCAGGAGGGCAAATGGTGCCTGGGAGCTGCAGCCTGCCTCTGGAACAATCCATGGGACATGGCTGTGGTGGGAAGTTTATACTATTGCTGCCTCCAAGGTACCTCTGCTGGGGGACTGTGAGGAGTTAGACCTTAAACATAAAAATAAAGAGATTCCTTTTATGTTGTTGTCCTCTTTTTTTCCCCTTCAGCCTTGCTAGAGGTGGAAGCATATAGGTTGTGTCCATAGGATTGTGCTCAGAGTCCATTTATGGCAGCAGTTTGTGTATCTAACAGAGCCACTGTGATTTTCCAGCAGCGATGAGCCACTGGATACAGCTATGGGAAAAAGAAACTGGTATTTGTCTTGCAGCAATAAACGGGAGTGAAAGGTTCAATGTTCTTGGCAAATACCTCATCCATCTGCAGGTTCTTCCTCTTCTCTGCTGGAGAGACCCTGCAGGGCCAGAGAAGGGAGGAGGGATGAAAGGATTCTTGGGGAAGCACTCCCCATCTGTGCACCCAAAGGCGCACATTGGGAAAAACATGGAGCAACAGTCTGCAGGGAATGACGGGCTGGGACTGTCTGTTCCCTGCGCCAGGACAGCAGGTCCCACCATCGGTGTCACCATGAGTCCTAGAGGTACTCTTGCTGGCCAGGTCCACCTCGGATGGAGGCTGCTGGGCTGTGACCTGTGCCACTTGGAACCTCTTCCCAGTTTTGCAACATTTTCTAGATAAATCATATCCCATGAGGCTTGATTTCTTCATCTAAAAAGGAAGCTTGTGGCATGCATGTCCTGACTCAATTCCTCTGAGATCAGCTACTAAAAGGAGCTTGATATCTTGTTAATGAGTTACACATCCAGCAAAGACAATTAAAATCCCAGATTTAATTTAGTCTCTTTTCGCCCAGTTGAGTCTCTAACAAACCATGACTCAGTTTAGGCTCTGTTTAATTAGCTCACCAAAGAGTTCTTTTCTCATCCATCTACTTATAAATGTTTCATTTTGTCCTTGTGTGCAGAAATGTTTCTGTTTCTTTCAACTAAAGATTTCTGGCATTTTTTGTCTTGTTGAATCAACAGTGGAAGTGACCAAGGAGACAGAGTTAAAAGGATGAGTTACAAAACAGTCTCAAGATGTATGTTCAGGGAGAAAGAGAGAGAAGGGGTGAAAAATGTCAGTGTACTGAAGGAGTTTTTCCAGGCTTATGGCAAGCACAGATCCAGTGTAGATTTACAGTGGGGCAGGGGATTCAGAGGGTAAAAGCAGGTGTGTAAAATCTTCTCTGAGAAAAGATATCATATCACACAGCAGGACAGGCTATTGCAGTAAGTTCTGAGCACCCTTCAAAAGCTAAATCATGTGGCTGGATAGACTATTTGAGAGGAGTTGTGAAATGAATGGAATTGAGGTACCTGACTTCACTGCTCATGTTGCTCACTGACTGTTCTCTCACCTTAGATAGTTGTCTTATGCAAAAGTGTTCACAGTAGCATCAGCAGAAAGAAGCAAAGGAAAAAAGGGGACTGTGGACTGATAAAAAGCACACATTTTTTTGTAAGCAGTACCTGGGGTACCTGCTGCTGCAGGGCTCCTGAGTCTCAGTATTGAGGTACAGCGAGGTTCTGGGAAAACACAGCAGGAACTTCCTCCTTCAGCATTTGAGGAGAAGAGCAAATTGTGTTAAGAAATCACGGGAGGAACACATGGCAAAGCCAGTTACCTTGTTCTAGTGATGGGCAACACAGTATTGCTGAAGATTCCCTCTTTAAATCTTTCTTTGGTGTCCAATGGGCTCTGAGAACAAGTCCCTACTTCTGCAGCGACGTGGCCAAGGGTCTCTATGCTCCATTGCTTTAGGTCAGGCTTTTCTGTGAGCGCAATCCAGATTGGAGAAGGTTGTCACTGGTGCTGCACACACAGATCAGCACTGTTAGAGTTGATCAAACCAGACCTGGGTTGACGTAAAGGTTTCAAGATATCGTCTTGAAACACAGCTGTGTCACAGGTGGTGGATCTGTGCAAAGAACCTTGGCCCAGTGCAATCTGCTCCGGTTTAATTGAGCAGGTCTTGCACATCTCCCTGTGAAACTGAAAGATGCAGCTGTGTGTGTCAGCAGTGGGACAGGAATGCAGTGGCTTCTCAGATTTTGCTCAGAGAGGGAAGCTGAGGGGGTAAATTATCAAGTTAAGTCCATTCCTGGCTCATGCCAGATGATGTCAAGTGAAATGATGCTGGTCCCAGCAGGTGTCTGGCAGTGCTCAGGAGGGAAGGCTGGTGACAGCAGCAGCTCTTTTAGAGGGAGGAGGGAAGGAAAGGGCTGTGTTTCTGTGCAGCAGATGGAGATGGAGAAATAACAGGTGTGCTGGGAGGCTGCAGTGGACCAGGGTGCCACAACCTCATGCTCCAGCCTAGTTGTCTGGAGGGGAGACCAGGTCACCCCCCAAGTTCTGTAGCACTGGAAACAGAAAGTGTTTTGCCTGCAGAGTCCTGCCTGGTGAGCCTTGTGAAGGACCCGTGTATCCAGGACATACCAAAGTCAATGAACCTAAAGTTCCCAGGAAACTGTTGAAGATGGGGTCACTGATCTTTAATACTGCTGGGCTTTGGCACTATGTACTTTTATCCCAGTGGAGACAAATCCAGCACTTTGTGACAGGGCGGCTGGAAATAATGTGCAAAGGGAGAGCCATTTTCTTCAGACATTTTTGCCATGGATGACCTTGAGGCATAGGTATGAGTTACAAGTGCCATTGAGGAATGGCCTGAAGTGGTGGAGTAAAGGAAGAGGGAGGTCTGTGTGGTCATCAGCAGCTACAGCACAGCTGGGCATATTTTAGGCAGCATTTATTTCAGCCCTTGTTGGCAAGAGGAACAGATTCCAATATGGAAGGAGTTGAGCAGAAGGAACAGATTCCAATGTGTCCTGTCTGCAGAAAGTCTTCACACTAACAATAATTTGTTGCCCAACTGTGAGGTCTGAGGTGGACAAATAAGCATCTGAACACAGCCTATTGCACCTGCTGGGAATCAATCTTCTTACTTCTCTGCTCGCCAGCCATCTCAGAAAACACCAGTCAACATTTGCAGAGAAACCTGTAAGGACACAAATTATGTTTTGCTCATGGTTTATACGGTCCCTTAGAGAAGGAGATAACATGTCAGTCAAACTCAGGGTGGAGAAAGCACAGCTGGCCCTTCTGCTATTCTCTACCAAGGGAATAAACAACTCAATTCGCCCTCAACTTGTTGATCTAGTGTGACTGTTGTTATTGGCATGGCAGTATATCCTGTCTTATTTTCACTGTCATGGTGGGATTAATACTAATTAATGGAGGGAAAGGGGAAAAGGGCACATAGAGAGCAGAGGAAGCAGCAATTGCGGAATTTCTTATGAAACTCTGACTAAGATTTCTCTGTATGAGAGGCACTAGAGCAGTTGCTTGCAGGTGTTATGCTAGTGGGGCTCTGTTTTTTCCACTGCCATCGAGCCCACTGGTACTAGTTGAGGGTTCAATTTTTTTCTTACTGTTTTGAGGACAGCTGCTGCTTTTCCCACGTTAGGAGATGTTGAGTTTCTCTGCCTCCTTCTTGCTTTGGCCCTGAAGAGACATAAGTAAAAGAGAAGTATAGAACAGGTCTTCTGTCTTAGGAGTCTGATAAGATGATCGGTGTGGCAGGGACACAAAGGTACCGGCTGGGCCTTGGGTCATGCACAGGAGAGAAACCACCAAAGCTTTCAAGGCTAATCTGTCCCTCAGGCCTTGAGCCCCAGTGCCCTGGAAGCAGGGTAGAGACTGACTCTGCTTGTCCTGTTAAGTGCTCAGCTTGAAACAAGACACGGAGAAGGACAGTTGCTTAATCCCTTAGCACTCTGAGAGAAGCTTTAACAGAAAGAGAAAAACCAGGTAATTTCTCCCTTTCCACTGCATGCACTTGCAGAGGGCTTTGTTGCAGTAAGGATGTGGGAAAGATAGCAATTCGAAAAGGCAGTGGAGAAGAACTGCCCAGCAACAAATAAGGAACATTCAGCAAGAGCCAGCATCTCCCCGGTTTTCTTTAAACAATGGATATTTCACTGAACTATTTATCACTGGGAGTGAAAGGGTAAACCAAACTCTTTTTGGTCACTTGTATGAATGTGATTTAAAACGTGTGTGTGGAGTCTCGACATGCTGCTGCAATTTTGCTGGGGAATCACTGTAAAACTCTTTATTGACCATAGAGTTTAATCCATTGGTTTGTAATGTAATTGTAACAGGCAGTAAAGCACTTCAAAACTACGACTCAAGGTTGCTACTTTTTGAGGAGCTTTTAATGGCATGTTGTGATTTAAATTAATATATTTCTACAGGGTAAGTGTGCTGAAGGGAATAAAGGTCTCTCAAGAACAAGGAATTACAAGTTTGTGGTTAGTCTGTAGGTCAAACTAAAATGGAAAATGTTTGCCTTGTTCCAAAGCTATGAAGAAATGAGAAGTGGCCACAGCCCCATATTTCCCAGTCATTAGTCATGTACAAGCTTAGCCAGTTGCCACTACATCCTACAGTGATTACACCACTCATGAGCGACAGGGAGCCACTGCAAAGCCTCTTCTCCCAGAGATCTCACTCAGGTGGTTTGCTGTTGCTTTATAGATCAGTGAAGCACATCAGTGCTGTTCTTCCAGTCACACCACTGCTTCTGTAAATCTGAGCATCTCATTGGTGTCCAAGCCTCAGCAGGTATGCAAACGTTCATCACAGGGATGTATTTCCAACCAGCAGTGGATGGCTGCATGGAACGCAAGGCTGGCGAGTGGACAGAACTGTTTTTCCCATCTATTAGGGGCACTGTAGAGGAATGTCCAGAAGGAGCTGGTTCCTGCTGCCTGTCTGTGATGGCAGCACCTCATTTCTGCTTACAGTGGCAGCTCATCATCAAGGCTAAGAGAAAAAGAGTGAGGAAGTGGATTGTTTACCAGTTTGGGCAGTTTTTTAGTCAACTCCCTGAATAGATAGGGTCTGTGCTCAGGTGCACAATGGTGTGTATCATACAAAGGATAGAAATCAAGCAGGCCAGGGCAGGACTGAATGCAGAGGTGAGTTGCAGGGCTATGCTGGCTGCCTGCACTTGTGCAGTGAGGGGCTTGGCTGGGAAGCACAGCAATGCCAGGAAGAGGATGTGCCCTTAGCTGGAGCTGGCCAGCTGAGGTAGATCACTTGCTTGGTGATTACGGTGAGCAGCCAGCTCGCTGGGTTCTAACAGGATCTGTTAGGGTGCAGCCAGTGCTCTGCAGAACAACAAATAGGCTTAAGATCAGGGCAGGAGAAACCTAAGGCTTTACTATACATTTTCATATCCTTCTCACCCTGCCCCTTGGCACTGCAAGAAATGTTTTATCATTTTTAGAAGTGTAAACACCATTCCGTGCATGGATGGGCATATGAACGTTCAGAAACAGAGAGGAGGCACCATGCCACTACCTTTTGTGGAGGCTGCTAGCAGGGAATGTGGGAGATGTTTGGGAGGAGTGTCATACAGGGGGACTGTGGAGTAACTGGAGGCAGTCTGAAAATGTGGGTAAACTGTTGCGGATGATTTTTGTCCAAGGGATATATACAGGGATAACTTACAGACACAACCAAGCCAGGTCACAGCTGAAGCAGTGAGGTGGGTCTGACAGGCGGCTTGGATAAAGAAAAATCTCTGCGGGGTGTTCAATTCTCTTTTAAAGGTTACATTCTCCTCTAAAGGTTATGTCTGCAAATGAAAACCAAGACATTAGCAGGGTGATGACTTCAATGCTAGATGCTATGCCAAGCAAACAGAAGTGCTTATCTGTACCAGAATTTATTTAAATACTTAGAAAATGGCAAAGTGCAGGACTAACTTAGGGGAACAGTTAGTGTATTGTCACTAACCTTCAGAAAGAGCTCATAGCTCCTTAGAAGTTTTCTGTATGTTCCTATTTCCCAGCATATATATATAGTATTTGACAATATTTTTAGTGCAGAGGTAGTTTCAGCTGCAGCATAAATCACAGGAAATAGCTGTACAGATGAACGAATCCTTTCCGTTAAAGATACTTTCACCTTCCTTTCTGGCATGTGTCTGTTCTCCTGCCTTCTTTCATGGTAGTTTATTCCTTGCCTGTTTGCAGTAGAGAGAGATCAACTAATTAAAAAATGAATACATTTTTTAGGAAGGGGTCAAGGAGAGTCACAGCCTCTGGCATCAGCACAGGCAATTGCATTGTGTTCTAAAACCCTTCTTTTAGTGGTCATTCTCATAAATCCCCTGTTTTCCAAAGATACGTCTTTTGATACTATTTACCAGGGTTGTCATAGCTTCAAAAAGCAAGAGGTTAAGCAGCATTTGAAATCTGAAAGTGCTGTTCCATGTTTAGGCTGTTTTAGGAAAGCATTGTAATTGCCCTTGAGGATGAAAGCTGACCGCAGGTTTTATTCCTCTCAGAGGCTTCTGCAGCTCTTACTCAAGATTTACAGAAGTGGAAGCCAGGTGCTGAGAGCTTGACTTGGCTTAAAGGTGGCCAGTCAGGTTCCCTGGAGTAATGGGGTTGACATCAAAACCATGACTTTGCTTAATGTCAGTGGAGGTGGAATATCTGTCAGGTTGGAGACCTATGAGATACCCCTTTTTTGTCCTGCACAGGCTTCTCTGAGATCTCAGGCCCAGACCATACTCTCTGGGCATTACAGCATGCAGATGGGCTGAGATGGAACTCGGGCTCACAACGCTAAATTTTAGGGTCCGGAGAACTGTGAATGGCAGAAGAGGCTGTTATCTCTCTAGCCCACCCTGTAGCCACTCCATTCAAGCACAGTGCTTGAGTATTGGTGTTGTCATGTGCTGGTGAGCACAAATGTGGCACACTGTGTGTGCCTCAGCAACCAGCACCTTGTTGATGATGAAAAAATGTCTTATAACTCACATCTGAAAGCAAAAAGATCTCTCTAGGATAAATGGTGGCAGCTGCTGTTTGTGGCTTCCTTTCGTCCTGAGGTCTCATTGTTCCAAGGATTACCCCAGGTATGGATTGAAACCTCCCATATGGTCTGCAGTGGTTAATATTTCTTTATTCTCCAAGAACCTCTAAAGTAATTTCCAATGCCATGCTGTCTATAGAATTACTTCATTTTTAGTTTCATTCTAGTTTTAGTTCCTAGTTCCTTCCTTCCTTCCTTTTCAACCACTCCTCCTTTCCCTTTGCCTCCATCACCATCCCCACCCCTCTTAGTATGCTAGGGAGTTATGGATGCTGCAGTACAAGGAATAGAAAAGTCTGGGAAAGCTACACCAAGAAAATACTTATTTAATGTGCCTGAAACTGTCCTGAGATCTGTTTTCACTTTTCTCAGAGACTACATGTTTTTGCTTTCATCTAGAAGGCACTAAGAAGAATAACTAAACCATTTCTATAAGATGATGTTTTCACTGGCAATAGCTCTGGACCCTTATTCTTCACTGAACAAAGTCAACTTTGCCTTGGCAACATATTTAACAGCGCTGTTTGCAGAAGAATGATTTGCTTTCCAAATCTGGACAACTGATGTATGAAAGGCAAGGAGGAACTCTCCCTCTGTCTTTATGACAATTTGAAGTGTGCTTGCTATGGGCCCACTGGTGCTTGTTATTGAGAAAGCACATTTGAACTTCCCCTTCCTCTTCCCCTTCCTTTTCCGCTTCTTGTGTGGACCTATGCAGATCTATAATGTTTTGCCCTGAGGGTGACAAATGACCCGCCCGGGTGTTTATGTCTCTCCCTCGTTCCCACAGTATGATCTTGTGTGCGGCAATGCCTGGATGCTGGATCTCTCACAGGCCATCCTCAATCTGGGGTTTCTGACTGGTGCGTTCATCCTGGGCTATGCTGCAGACAGGTACAGTATAAACTCTGCTCTCCTTTGGTTTGCTGGGAGGTGAAATCACTTCCTGTATCACCTGCAATAGGCATGTGTCAATATTTTGTAGGTTGAATTCACTTTGGATAAACATCTCCAAACTGTGTTAACAAAACCCAGCCAATATAATCTTTGCTTTGATTTGGCTGGAGACTTTATGGAATCATACTTACTTGTCCTGTTTGGACATTAAAATGCCATGAAATGAGCTTTTCTTGTGATTTCCAATGTTTCCTATGCACATCTGGACCCAGGAAGGGCAGAACAACACAGAAACAAAAAGGAAGCATTCTGAGGAGGTTCCTGGACTGGTGTTTACTGACAGATGTTTAATAGGCACCACTGATGAAGAAAGTAGCTACTTGAGTAAAGAAGGAAGGGCCTCAGTGTCGTAACTTTCTCTGTTCCCAGGCTGGAATCAAATGCTTGCCTCCAAGGTCATAGCTCCTGCCAGCCAGTCCTCATCTCTGTGAGAGCTGGATGAAACCAAGGAAAAGTCCCTCTCAACCCTACCCATTCCACAATTCTGTGAAAAGGTGTGGGTGATATTCAGGCTTGAGTAGCTAACCTGCTCCAGAGTGGGGAGCTCCCATGAGTTCTGCCTTGCTCTGAGAGTAAAGAAGGGAGCCTACTTTATGCTTTGTGCTGCTGGCCTGACAGCACCATAGTTGATTTCAATGACAGAGCATCTCTCTTCAGTTTGTAAAATACTCACTGCCTGGTTTATATTCTCTTTGGTACCTGTAGTAATAATAATAACTTATAGTATTATTTCTTTATAGGCAGACTTATCTATAATGTAATCTCAGATAGAAAATTTTCAACTAGAAAACAAAAATACTTTCAAGGGACCCTTATTTTTCCAAGGGATGTAGTAATAAGGGAAAAAGCAAGGCAAAAAAGAGGCCATGGCACTGACTAACTTCAGATATCTCTTCTCAGTGGCTGGCTGTGCAATTGTGATACTAGCACTTTAAAACCATGAAAGAGCAGAGATATTAGAGCCAATTATTTAAATAAAATAATGTCTAGGAGTACTTGTGTATTAAGCATAATGTAACTACTGTACCATTATAAATGTTGTATATCAACAGCACATCAAAATGTGCTGCAGACAGATCATTTGACTCTTGTCTCCTTGACAGCACTCAAAAGAATGGATCTGGTTGAAAATTGCCTGGGTTTTGTCCTGCACTAATTCTTCTCATGAAACCTTTTAAACAAAATGAACAAACAAATACTGTTGCAAATACTTTATGGTAATATAAACAACCACATCATTTTTCACAGTTTCTTCTTAAAACAACAACAATGGAGAAAAGATCTCATTGTGTTCCAAGGACACAGTTCCATGAAACTACAGGGACACTTTTTTAAAAATTATGGCTTACCTTGGGCACACAATTATATTTCCTGCTGGAAAATGAGACTCCTGAATACGTTAGGCAGATTTTGAAAAGAAGCTGTTTAAACCTAAACCAAACCTAGAAAATCACATAGAGCAGAAATTAAAGCAGAAATGACTTTCCCACAACTGGCTGTAATTATTACTCGGAGACTAATTTGTGATAACAGAAATTCCCAACAAAAATTGCCCTTATCAAAACCCGATCAGATCAAACTTGATAAAAAAACTGAACTGGAACATACGGCCCATAGATTAGGTACAAAACCACAAACAATTTTTAAAACAAAAAGGGGACTGGTGAATTTTGTTTTGAAGTTAGTGACATAAAGACAGTGATAACTACCACAGGGAAAACAGTTACATATCTCAAGGGCCAGCACTACAAAGTTTCAGAGAGCCACCCTTTGGAAAAAAACTGGTCTCAAAAAGGCACTTTCAGATCTAGCATTAAAATAAAATGATAGGGGAAAAGAAAATAAATCTTTGTGTCTTTTCATGATTTCCACTTTCTTTTCCTTTTTCAACAGGTATGGGAGAATCCTCATCTACCTGCTCTCCTGCCTTGGAGTTGGGATATGTGGTATCATAGCAGCATTTTCCCCAAATTTTACTGTATTTTTGATCTTCCGTTTTCTCCAAGGCATGTTTGGCAAGGGAACCTGGATGACAGGCTACGTGATTGGTGAGTGCTGTTACCTTCTTTTTTTCTTGGTTAGGAAAAGTGAGGGATTGTTGGTAGGCAGACTCTGACTACATCTATTCATCATAATATTATTTCTTGGTAACACAGCACTGGTCCTGGGATCAGTCCATCCTACTTAATGCATTTGTCCTCTAATGATTAAGAGGTGAGGGAATGGATTATGCATATATAAAGGTTTTCTTACTACACAGAAGATCACCAGGATGATAAAAATCTACAGAGTAAGCCCCAAATAAACCGGATACACAAACAGGGACATAGTTTATTTTGGCAGAGTCTGAACATCTTCCACAGATGCTCAGAGGCATTAGCTGCTTTTCCTTGCTGGGAGGACAGCTTGGCTGGCTGCTTTCATTCTTTAGCTGGGAGACTTTGCTTAATGTCAGGCTGGACACCAGAGTCCATATTAGAATTATTATTTCCTGAAAAGGGAAAAGGAAGGGAAGCTTTGTTATAAATAGCATCAAAACAGCAGGGATACTGAATCTTTGGTAGATTGTATTTTATCAGTCTATAGTCTGTAGCAGTGAAGCTTCTTGCATAGCAAGCTTCCTTTTGACAAGGAAAGGATATTGTTGTGGCATCTTGAATGACTGCCAGGTTCAGTAAAGCAGCCATGGAGCATGAAAGAGCAAGACGTTGAGGAAGGCATCTTACTAGAGATGGGATGTCACATTTACTTCAAAAGAAAATCAGCCATTTGGTAATCTACTGTTATAAACCAAAACACAGTGATTACATCTAGGGCAAAAATTTGTACTGTTGCTGTTGCCTATGAGGCCTGTGGCAACTGTTTAAAATTCCTAATGGAATTTAGATGAATGGGAGTGGAATTGCAACCAGACATAAACACTTACAGTGGGACCTGGGAGCACTGTGGTGATGAAAGTGCAAACAGACCGGTCTAGCCCTTTTAGCATCTAAAGCCCAGAAGAACCTTGTTTTTCTGGGCAAAGTTACACTGCTGAGCAGCTTATGTCCAAGATCCAGAGAAAGGACCAGAAGCTGCTTTTCCTGTCTATTACTGCCATGCACATGGCTTAATTTTAAACTGAGATCTTATCCTGAAACTTTGGCAAGTACTCTGATCAGCAATATGTTTTATGACAACCCATGGCTTCCTTAAAAAGGCCAAGCTTTAACAGAAAGGAGTTTTTTTCAATGACCAGATCAGACTGCCTGACTTTAGGGAAAGACTCAGACATCCTGAGATCCTGAGGGACACTATATTACTGCAGACCTAAGAAAGGTGCCTAACTCCTGGATAGAGTGATTCCTTCTAAAACCCTTCAGGGATCAACTGTTATCTTCTGGGATCACCCAGAGTATTTACCAACCTAATGTATTTTAAGAAACATATCATAGGTTTGGTTGCACCAAGAGGGTGGTTGCTATTAATACATTTCCAAAGCTCTTGATCTGTACTTCAGGCTGCCCCAGTAACCTCCCTTTGCTTTTACATACAACCCAGCTCTTTTGGGGGCAATACTAAGCAGCTACATTTAGGCAATAGACGTACCCCTGAGCTATGCAGACATGATGAATAGTCAATAAAAATGGTCATGGTGTCATATCTCTCTGCATTGCCAGCCAAAACAAATCATTGTTACTGCTAAAATTGTCTCCCTTTTAGTAAAAAAAAAAAAAAAAAAAATAAAATGATTTTAAAAGAAAGAATTTTCTG
>VZRN01000256.1:541008-565780 GCA_013397935.1 Dasyornis broadbenti
CCTTTTAAAAAAAAAAAAAAAAAAAATCAAATGTATTTAAAAGAAAGTATTTTCTGTGTTTTGTAAACCAAGGTAAAACCCTCTACTTTTACTCTGGAGGCTATGTGGTGGTGACAGTTTTGGAACAAACAGGAGATACTTCTTCATGCATTATTCACCTCACTTGTGGATGTTATGGCCATGGGATATTGCCTGAAAAACAGGCAGAGGTTTCAGAGCTATTGGACACATTCACAAGATAAAAAATCCACCAAATGATAGAAAAAAACACCCAAACAGCAAAGGCTATAATTATTCTAGTAAATAAACCAAACTGGATCACATCTTAGCCCTCAGAGCAACCAGCATGGTACAGTTAAACTCTTTTCCCCACAGACACCTTGTCCATATTACTTGCCAGGAACAGCCTCTGCCTGAAGGATCCTCTTGCCTAGGGCATGTGCCAAAACTGCACCAGGGAAAGTGCTAAGAATTCCCCACCGAACATGATAATGATGCAGCCTCAACCCCTGTTGTGGCCCTATGTGATTCAGTAGTAAACACGCAGAAACCCTTCTGGCTGAAGAAGGGTGGGTGAGTTGATGAGGACGTGACACCCGTGTTTGCCCTGTACAGCCTCAGTAAAATGCCGGCACTGCTGAAGACAAGATGCTGGGCTAGACAGATCTATGACCCGATACAGATATCCTTCCTTTTGTTCCACCTTTAATAATTTTTTTTTCAATTTAGGTTTGTTTCTGTGTTATTTATTTTTGCTTTGTCTCTGCTCAGTGACAGAGATCGTTGGTTCCGATCAGCGGATTGTTGGAATTGTGATTCAGATATTCTTTACCCTGGGAATTATAATTCTCCCTGGAATTGCATACTTGATTCCTACCTGGCAGGGGATCCAGCTGGCCATTTCACTGCCCAACTTCCTCTTCCTGCTCTACTATTGGTAATGTTGCAGTCATTGCTCTTGTCATTACTGCTATTGTTATTCGAGCACCTTGAGAGTCCTGCTCTGGCCCCAGGTCTCTAGATTGGAAGATGTTGTAGGTTACGAAGAGGGTATTTGTATATTGTTGATTTTATAATTTGTAATTCCTTTTTTGTGAATTGCAGACATCCATTACTTCTGTTTTTCTGCCCAGAGTTTGCCTCTCTGATCAGACACAGATGGCCCTTCACAGAACCCTGCTCTGTTTATAACTTGACCAAAGTTTATTTTTCCTATCAGCCATGAGACCCCACTTTAACATCTCATTATCTACTCAGTTCAGGTCTGAACTTGCCCTGCAGGTCCCCTGAGCTAGGAGTACAGCTGATGAGAAAGCAGAGCACTGTGCTGTGGTAAACACCTGTCTCAGTGTGGCTGTCCGGTGGGACGGATCCAAAGAAACTGACCCACGGGGCCTCTTCCTGAACATTGCTTCCTTGCCTGCTGTTGCCTGCTGTGAACTTTTAAATTGTGAATTCTCTTAACCCTAGCCTAGCAGAAAATAAAACACTCATCAGTGATATTGTTTTGTGTTCAGTTTATAAAAGATATATACATTTGTGTGTGTATCTTACAGTGATGCAGCCAGAAGCTTCCTGATCTGGCTGTACGTGTTACTACACGTGTTCAGAGTTGGCTTTCATTGCTGCTGTTCTACAGGAACCTTCTTTGCTTGCTGGTTATACTTTTGACAACCCTTGTGCAAATACAACTGTTAGATTTCTGATTTTTCAGCTGATGTAGTCTATTTTCTTCTTTCTTGCCCGTTAGGATCAAATATTTTACAGGAGACTGACTGGAAAAGCAGTCCTCAAAGGAGTTTCTGTATCCCAGAGACTGAAAATCAGTGTATTTTGTGTTAACACAGGGTAAAAGATAAAAGACTTTGGTTTACTTATGATGTTACAGGGTAAAAGCCTTATTTATGACTTTTGTGTTCTTACAGGGTGGTTCCTGAATCTCCACGTTGGCTCCTGACACGCAAAAAGGGAGAGAAGGCATTAAAAATCATGCGCAACATTGCAAAACACAATGGGAAATTTCTCTCACCACATTACTCAGAGGTACAGTCATATGTTTGAGCTAGAGATTTTTTCTAAGCTTTCTTAAACTTTGGAAGGCTCAGAGGTGTTAAAACGCATTCTCTTTAAGGGATGGAAAATACTTCTGGAGGGTTACACCAGAACAAGATTAAAATTCATTCTCTTTAAGTGATGGACAACACTCTTGAAGGGTCACACCAGAACAAGATTGTCAGTCCCACACCTAGTTTGTTCATTACAAGATGGTAAAAGTGAACTGGCTGGAAATATATGGGCTGAAAAAAAAATGTTTGCAAAACAATATATCAGGTCTTTCTTTTATAACACTCCCACTTCAAAAGCTTGTGGGAAATATCAGAAACTAACCTGAGGGGCAATGGTATTTCAAAGCAGTTGCCGTTTTAGCTGACAGAGTGAGTGCAGATAGCAGGATGCACTTTCCTGGCTCCTTTTCTAGCACTTTCTTTTACAACTCAAAGAGAAAAATGAAAGTAGAATTTAAGGATCAATTTACTTTCACCCCAATAGGGGGAAAATACGCTGCAAAATTTGCAATTGAGTTTGCTCTATCTGAGATCACTATTTACAAAATAGGACACTGTATGTTCGAGTTACAGTCATGTGGCCAGTGGTCATGAAAGGACTGATGCATTTCAAATACCATGGTTGTGTCATTGCAGCATTTGGCTTTTTCTGTGTTAATAGCAGTGTCTGGCTCTCAGAGCGTGATTACTGCAGCATTGGCCTTATGGTTCTGTGACAACAGATGTGGACAACTAGAAGGATCATTAAGGTCCCTTTCAACCCAAACCATTCTATGATTCCTGCGCTGAGGACCCCAGAGCTGGATGCAGCACTGCAGGTGTGGTCTCACAAGGGCAGGGCAGAGGTGCAGAATCCTCTCCCTCGCCCCGCTGGCCATGCTGCTTTAGAAGCAGCCCAAGATGCAGCTGGCTCTCCAGGATCCAAGTGCAGTTCGTTGGGTCATGTCCAGCCTCTCATCCACCAGCACCCCCAAGTTCTTCCCAGCGGGGCTGCTCTGGATCTGTTCACCCCCCAGCCTGCGTTGATACTGGGGGTTGCCTGGACCCAGGTGCAGCACCTTGCACTTGGTCTTGTTAAACCTCATGAGATTATGAAGGGACATAGACCTGTTGAAGTGAGTCCAGAGGAGGGCCATGAAGATGATCAGAGGTCTTGAGCAGCTCTTCTATGAGGAAAGGCTGAGAGAGCTGGGATTGTTCAGCCCAGAGAAGTGAAGTCTCCAGGGAGACCTTAGAGCACCTTCCAGTGCCTAAAGGGGAGTTATGAGAGAGCTCGAGAGGGACTTTTGCCAAGTGCGTGAAGTAACAGAACAAGGAGGAGTGGTTTCAAACTGTAAAAGGGCAGTTTTAGATAAGATATTAAGAAGAAATTCTTCACTGTGAGAGTGATGAGGCACTAGAACAGATTTCTCAGAGATGCTATAGATGCCCCATCCCTGATGGTGTTCAAAGCCAGGCTGGACAAGGCTTTGAGCAAGCTGGTCTAGTAGACAGTGTCCCTGCTCATAGCAAGTGAGTTGGAACTAGATGATCTTTAATGTCCCTTCCAGCTCAAGCCATTCTATGATTCTATGAATTATTCTCTTTGGCTGGGGCATATACACCGGTGATATTCCCACCTCCTGATCAGTATTACCCTGTGCCAAGTGTGCCCCAAGTCAGGTTGTAGAAGTTTGTGCTGCTGCAGCTTCCCCTCCACATTCAGCCCTGCATTCCTACACTCACTTCCTCTCTAAACGTCGGCATTTACAAAGCATCATGTCAGAAAGATGTGTGTCTTTCCTTGCTTTTTGTTTTAAGTTGTATTTATTTTTTTTTCAAAAGTATTCATGCTCTTGACCGTAAGCCACCTCACAGCTGCAACAGATTAACCTCCACACATCCAGATTTGTGTTGGATCTGTTCCTGAGACCTTTTTAATAGAGAATGTCTGTCATCCTTTGTGCTGTGCCCAGAGGAAAGAGAACATCTCCAGAAAGCACATGAGTAATGGATCAAGTGTGTTTCTCACATTAACTGATATCAGACTTCTCTTTCATGAAGCAACTCCAGAATTTCAGACTAAGTGCTGCAGGTGTGGAGGAACAGGGAGAAGTGAGAGACATTATCCCTCAATGCACTTGGGCTCAGGTTTTCCAATGTGTCTGTATCAATTTCATTGGCCAAGTCCCTTACATGGCTCTGGATGTTGCAGCTTTGAGTTTGTACTGGCATGCAAAAACCAGAGATGACCTTTGTATGAGAAAAGGATAAACATTTGCTGCTTTTGCCCTGTGAGTTATGACACTGGTATAGGTCAACTCCAAACAGAACTCATTAAATTAACCATAAATTATAAACTCTTTTTTCCCAGTTGCTCATATTTATCCTACCACGGAGTGCTTTTTCAAACTAATTTTCTAATTCTTGGTCTCTGTCCAAAACCAGAATAAACTGCAACCAGCTAAGTAGGAGCTGCTTCATAAGAGAATTGTGGATTGAAAGCCATCCCTTTATATCCAGTTTTTTTCCTACCCTATAGACCATATCTAGACATATGTATTTCTTGCATATATTAATTTACATATATAAATGTTATATACATCCATGTATGTATAAACATGCATGGCCCATGCAGATTCATACATGCGTAGAATTATATACACAAATATTATTCTGGAAAAACTGATATGTAATTTTGCTGGAACATGAAAATATGAGAGAAGTTATAAAACTTCCTCCAGGGCTTTCAGATAGCGTATCTTTGGAAACATGGGCCCTGTCACTGAATTCCTGACTGCACTAATGTGAATAGCAAAGCTCTCCTTGACTTCAAAGAACAAAAAGAGGATTCTTTCCCCCACAAAGAGTTGACTCTCCATAGTGCTTTTTTTCTTCATCTGTAAAGTGCTCAGTCATGCTGGGGTTATTATGACTTTATTAAGACATAAAAATACAAGTGACAGTTGAGCTGAATTTATCTTTAGTCCTCTGGAAAACTAAAACCATATTTGCACAAAGTCACAACTGATGGCTGGCAGGCTGTTCTTATAAACAACAGACATGGCAGCTTTATAACCATATTATGAGAGTCCAAGAGCAGTGCAGAAACCCAGCAACCTCAGCCTACCTCACTAAGGGCTCTGGCATTCAGCACAAGTGCCAGTGCTTTGAAGAAAACTTTTGGCTCTGGTTACAGAAGAAAAGTGAGAAGGAGTAGAAAGGAAGTCCAAACAAATGTGGCATTTCTCTGTCTTACTTACAAAGATTTGTGTTAGTCACTTATGAAAAAGTCCTGTGTAAATACATCCAGCCAAATCTCACTGAAAAGCAGCTGTGCTTATGATACAATAAAACAAATAAAGTGTGAAAGCTTTGGGCTCAGCCCTGGCTGAGGTAATGAGACCTTCGGGTAATGCCTTTGGCTTTACCTGTGTTCTCATCATGGATCTGCATGTTACCTTGAACTTCTCCATCCTTTCACTCCTGTCTCTCCACTGGCCTGGGCTCTTGCACCTGTGTGAGCAGCAGGTACTGTAGTAATAAAGAGGTGTTTGCTCCTCCCGTTGCTCTCTTAGGCCTCCTCTCAGAAGGGGTCAAGAACTGAGAGTTAAAGCAGCAAGGCTGCCTAAAATCCTTCTAAAAATGGCACAGCAGGTTTAATCCCATGTTCTCCACAGCTTCTTTAAGAGCTGATCCCAGCTGTTGCCAGTTCTTGGGCAGTATCATGGTTTGTCTCTGCCTAAAGCCACCTGTGCCTTATCTTCCTTGTGTTTTTCTAACTTGCCAAATGACCTTATGAACAAAGGGTTTCCTCCTGGCTTGGACATCACAGTTTAAAACTGTTGGCCAGATTTAAAAACAGCCTAGATCAATGTAACTGATCCCTTTTTGGGCCTGCTAGTATTCTGGCTCCGTAATATCTACAGCAATGAACTTCAATGGGTAAACACAGACTGTGTGAAATCCTGCTCTTTTCTGTTAGTGTTAAACTTTCTAACTAGCAATGTCATTGAGTGTCTCATTGTGGTTGTATTGGAGGCAGCTGAGAACAGGTTTATTATACTTTGTGGGCAGTATGAGGACCATTAATTCACATTTAGCAGGTTTTTTCTATCAGGGGAAAAGCCATGTACAGGACAGGACTTTGTGTATTTTAAAACTCTCTGAATTTCACTAGTTGAATATTTTGTAACATCCAAGCACTGTCACAGAGCTGCTCTTTCTCTTACTCCTCTTTTCTTCTTGCCCAGCTGTGCCACCAGCGATGTTCCCAAGCCCATTCCTTGCCATTCAACCCCTCTCCCTGCTTCCCTCAGCCCTCTGCTTTGCCCTGTCTCCTCCCCTCTGCCACCCCTGGCAGAAGGCAATTCTGTTCCCAGTGGCCGTAATGTGGCAATGACTGCTTATTGCCTTCCAGGAAAATCCAGGTCAACAACAAGGAAGACATAATTTTTCCATTTTTAAGTTGATATTGGGGATTTTTCAATTGGTTTTTGCATGATCAACATTAAGGATAGCCCACAGCCATGTCCAGTGGTAAGCTGGTCCGATGTTTGTGCACTGCTCTGGAGTGCTGAGCAGCAAACTGGCTCATCAGCACCTTTGCTTGCTGGACGGGAATATTGCAGATCACCGTGTTTCACAGAAACTCTGCCCCAGTGCCTGCCTGACAGCTGGCTGCTGCTCACTTGTCTCCTCAGATCACTATCAGCAACGAGGAGGTCAGCAACCCCTCCTTTCTTGACCTGGTGAGGACTCCCCAGATGAGGAGGAACACGCTCATCCTGATGTATGCCTGGTGAGTGCCCATGTCAGTCCAACTTGTTACCAGGGTGGTGGGTTTGGAGGAAAAGTTCCCTTGTGACTTTTATTTATTTGCCTCTCAACACTTTTTTCCCTTTGCTGTTCAGGTTCACAAGTGCCCTGATCTACCAAGGGCTTGTGATGCGCCTGGGAATTATCGGGGGAAACCTTTACCTAGACTTCTTCATCTCAGGAGCTGTGGAGTTGCCCGCTGCTTTCCTAATTATAGTGACCATCGATCGCATTGGCCGGCGCCTGCCTTTTGCCATGAGCAACATCGTGGCGGGCATTGCATGTCTCATTACCGCCTTCTTGCCAGAAGGTAATTCCCTTCCCCGTGTCAGCCTCCTTAGGTCAATGAATTCTCTCTTACACCGCTTGAGCAAGGACAGCGAGCCACACAAAACTGCAGATAAAAGTAAAAGCATCTGGTGATAACAAGCAGCACCACAGTCATGGAACAACACCCCTTATTTACATGTGGATGGCCCTGGGACGTGGAACAGCCACATCTTTGATGGGTTATGAGCAACAGCTGGGGGTAGTCTTAGAGAAAATGTATAGAAAGGCCCTATACTCTCTTTGAAGGCAAATGCAAGGGAACAGCATACAAACATAATAGGAAAATACATTCCCTGGTACAGAACACACTTAGTGATGCAAGAAATCAGTGATTTAGCGAATTGTCTCGGTAGTCTTTTTGTTTACAAATAAAACAATGCAAACCACAGCACAATGTAGGGGCTGTGGTAGACAATGTAGAGATTCTTGCCTTGCCCTCGCTCTCCCAGGACAATGCTAAGAGGCTGGGAGAAAGATATGGCTTTTGATTAATCTGTTCTTATCTGGTTTCAAGGACAGCTAAAAGGTCTGATACTGCACAAAGACTTCCCAGCACTTCTGTCTTTTCTCTAAATTGTTTTCCCTACCACGGTTTTGGTTGGTTTTTTTTGTTTGTTTTTTATCCTAGGGAAGCATTTGGAGGTGCTTTGAATTGTATATAACCATAGGATTATACTTTGCCTTACCATAGCTGGGGACCAGCAGCTGAATGGACATTAGAAAGGCTTATTCCTCCCCAGGACTGTTTCTGTCAAAGTGAGGGACAGTCCTGGCCATCCTAAGAGGTTTTAGTTCCCGAAATTATAACATGGGGCTATCGAGAGCCTGCTCTCAGTAGTGGTGAAGTGCTGAGACGACCCTGCCCAGATGAGGAGAGGACAGCCTGGGGATTAAGGTTCTTGCAGATGGGATACTTGAGGTCCAAGTCCTGTTTTAAAGAAGTCTGTTTATACAGATGGAAAAAGCTGCAGAGGCAGCTCTGAGCTATGAGAGCCCCATCACACTGTGGTGCTCACACAGCTTGAGTCCCCTGGCAGAGGGAGGATCCACATGGACGTCATCATCACCTTGGGAGTCTGATAGACTGAAGGGGTTCTAGGGAGATGATGTGGATTTGTTTTGTTCTTTCCAGCCTTTGTTTTTCTTATATGTTTTTGAAAACAGAATTTTCAGGGCAAAAGCAGTGTCTCACAACACCGGATGAAATTTGATGGGGGTTTGTTTGGTTGTTTTGGAAGAGAAATAAACCCAAGTGTCGCATTTTTGGTTAAGAGCAAACTGAAATGTTTTCTTGTTCTTCCTACTGAACTTTTGAGAAAACACAATCTCTGCCAGAGCCCTCTCCAGTGGCAGAGCTCCCCTTTGTACCGAGTTCAGGCTTGTTGTTTCACTTGCCTCCCTGTCTGCCTAGTCATGGTTAAACCATGCAGGAGACTGTCCTCTCCCAAGGGCACGGCAGAAGTGTTTATCGCATTCCTTCTGATGCACTTCCAGAGAGCACCAGCTCTAAAGAGAGGGCGCTTGGACTGCTGAGAGGGTGCTCATGAGAGGGGTGATTGTCCTGTGGGGTGTGTGTGATCATCACACCCCTGCTGATGTACAAGGGCTTCCCACTGGTGTATTCAGGGCAGTGGCCACTCACCAGAGCTTGGGTGGAGCTGGGAGAGCTGGGCAGAGGCAACGGGGCAGTGTCAGGTACAAAGACAAGCATCAGGGAAGGGACGGTAACAGGAGTAGCTTAATTAGGAGTGTGTCTAATGTGCAGTGGCTAGAAAAATTATGAAGAGTAAGTAGACTGCTCTAGGGAGAATTATTTTACTGCAGCACCTGGAGGTTTTTAAGAGATGTGTAGATGTGGCACTTAGGGATATGGTTTAGTGGTGGAGTGGCAGGGCTGCGTTAACAGTTGGACTCAATAGTCTTGAAAGTATTTTCCAACCTAAATAATTCTATGGTTCTATGCACCTTTAGAGGTACCTTCCTTGTGGTCAGAAGGCTTTGGGAGGTGACTCAACAGTGTTTCTTACAGCATAACATCCCCGTATAGAGAAATACTCCTTTCTGGAGCACAGTTTGGATGTGGTAATGGAAGCTTATGATGATCATTCTCCCACCCATGCTGTTATGCCCCACCGGCACCTTGAATCAATCAACTCAAGTGATTTCTAATTCTCCAAAGCAGCCTCACATAATGATCAAACAGAGGTGGCCTTTCAGTCTGATTTGCACTGATCCAGTATTCCTATGGTATAACTTCTGCTGACTTCTGATTTCTCTCAGAAATGTTCTGCTGGTGTGGCAGAGCACATTTCACACCAAAGTATTTCTTTTTGTATGAACAGATATCCCATGGCTCAAAACGACAGTTGCCACGCTGGGAAGACTGAGCATCACAATAGCTTTTGAAGTTGTCTATCTAGTGAACAGTGAATTGTACCCTACGACGCTGAGGTACGTCAAAAGCTCCCAGCAATCTTTCAACTTTTCCCTCTGTTTTTCCCCATTTCCTATTTCACTGTCCTTTAGTTAAACGTGGTTTTCTCCAAAGTTTCCCAGCTGAATAACCACTGCTCAAATATGGGTGGCATATACTGATAGGACAATTTTGGAGCTGAATCTACACTCTACTTCTGAAACTGCTGGGTAATCTGTTTGGTAGCACCTCTCTAATATCTGGTACTTTTTTGTCTTTTGCAGAAACTTTGGTGTTTCCCTGTGTTCAAGTCTGTGTGATCTAGGTGGGATCATAGCCCCATTCCTGCTTTTCCGATTAGCGGCCATTTGGTTGGAGCTACCTTTAATTATTTTCAGTAAGATTTGATTTACAACGTCCTTTTGGTTTAAATATCCTTCTCCTAACAGAGCTTTTCTTTCTGAGAAAAAGCACTGTGTGGCCTCACCTTCCCCTCAGACCGGCACCTCTCCACCTTAATGCCTAGAGCAAGAGGCTGAATGGCAAATAGGTGAAATGTGAGTGATTTTACTGTACAGTGTGAGTGAGGTCTCCTAGGATAACTCTGCGAAGGAGCAAAAAATAAACTATGTGAAGTGCTTTAAGACTGAGAAACCTTACAGCTAGGTTCTGTAATTGAAGAGAAGTAAGCTTAGGCTGCCAAGAGTAGAGGCTGATAAAAAAGCAGAGGATTTTTAAGGTACAGTTATGAGTATGGATATTGCTCTATCCATAACTTTGTATTCCTGTCAAATTCTTTCCCTGCATTGTATTTTGGAAAAAAATAGGCCCTGTGCAGTAATTCTGTGGAAAAAAAAGTAGTTATTTCCAGCAAGGACATGGGAATCTGTGTCAAAACCTGACTCCTAGGAGGTAGATGTGACTGGGAAAAATCAAAACGAAAAGGATAGACTAAGAAGGGAAATTGGCACTAATAACAGCTTTAGCTGAAAACAAAATTGGAAAGACAAAAGACATTTTAAAAGGTTACCATTATTCCAAGAAAAGACATAGCTAGAAGTATAGTGTTCACATTATCTAATTATGAAATTCTGCTGCTTCTGAAGGATATATAAATTCCGCCTGTCTTAAGTAAACAGCTACAAAATCAGAGAGGATCAGATTGAACTGTGCAACAGTCAGGGAACATTTGACTTTTTTGCTTCATACTCTCTATTTTTGACTACTACTTTATTTAAATTATATCTATGTGGGAAATTACTCCAAAATATCTATTCCTAATTCAGATTGTCTCTGTATGTGAATGCTGTTTCCCAAGGAGGAATTTTTATTCTGAATCACATAATTTACTTTGGCCATGGATAAAGGAAGAGAGTATTTCAGGAAAATCCCAGTGGTTTCAAGAAACACAGATGTATCTGCATAAGAGAGCCCTTTGAGCAAAGGCAGATTTGTCTTCTATTACCCTGGTTCTAGTTTTTATACATTTGCCCATGTGCACTTATCTCAGGTTTTTGATTTCTAGGATCTCCCTTTGGGGAGATCAGGATGCAAATGAACTCCTAGCCCTCAAGTGATTTTGTAGTAGGCTAAGTTCATGTAACATAGAGATGTTTGATTAAAGTAGGTTAATCAGATATAGCTGATGCACTTAAAAAATCTCACTTCAAACTTAATCTGAATAAACTTTTCTCAGCGGACAAATGCTGAAAACAAAAAAATGTAACAATGTTCTTAATTGCTTTTGTGTTTCTTCAATGTCCATTGTAGGTATTCTCGCAGCTGTCTGTGGGCTCCTAGTATTACTTTTACCAGAGACAAAGGGAATCTCATTACCAGAGACAGTGGAGGACGTAGAGCAGCTTCCAAGGTATAAGATGTATTTTCTTATTTTTACTTGGGTGAGGTTTCCTGAGGATGTTCTCCTCCAACTTTACCAACTGTCATAAGGTATTGATGCGTCAAAGTAAATTCCCTAGTTAGGCTGATGTTATGAGCAGGTGGTATTTTCCTCAGTAGAAAAGTGAACTTTGCAGTATCACTGAGGAAGGCTGTAAAAAATTATATGGTGATAAAATCTGTATTTTTCTCATAGAGACACAAGTTGTCCTATGCATCTCTGGAAGCAGAAAGCAAAACAGTGTGCAAGAGAGGTGCTGCAAAGCATAGTCTGCAACTCTCTGCTCAAGAAAACCAGCCATTACCTCAACCAAGTATCCTGTGAAGAAGGGCCCCTTATCATGGATGAAATTCCACAATTTTGAAGTAATTTAAAAGTCACATGTGAAATGGATTTATAGCTGAAAATTTGTAGGCACAGCTTTCCCACTCTTGGCACACAGCAAGCCAGACTGTTCACTGACCTGCAGATATGTAGGGAATATTTACACCTTGGCTAATTTGAGGATCTAGTGCTATACATTAATGTTTCAAGGAGAGGCTTTGCATATTACATTAACAACTTTTGCCTGATTCAATGTACAAACTAAAGAAAGTGGAAATTTACTATGCAAAAAATTAATGTTTCAGTACTGCAGCTTGGATTACCACTTGAACTACGCATTTTCCTGCTTTTTCGCACTTACACCCCTCTCCCTTTCTATTTCAACAGCCATTTTGGAAAATGTGGCAAGAAACGGAAACACCGGGACACCAACTCTTATATTTGACTTTTGAAGGACAGCACTGAGCAAAGAACTTTGTTCCCATACTGGGAATTTGTTCTCCACATGCAACCACTTCAAAATTTGCTGCAGACTATGGATTAAACTTCATGTTCTCCTTCTAAGCACAAGGACATTTAATACAAGTAGTATATTTTTCTATGAATATGCAATAAATACTTGTTTTTCTGAGTACGCTGTTTGCAAGAAGAGACTGTGATTCTTCATAGAGAACAGAACAGCTTTAAAAAGATGCACTGTCTAGCTCAGTGACCTTGTATTTATTTCTTTGTCTATTTGAGACATTTGCTTATTGTTTTGTTAGGATTTATGTTTGGGTGGCAAGAGTTTAAACAGTATTGTTTATTTAAGATTTAGATGACCTTGAGAAAGAGAGGATGACTATTTCAACCTGTCCTCCTTTGCTCCTGAAGAATTTGGACAAATAGAAGATATGATCGCTCAGAAAGGAGGGTACTGATCAGGGTGACTCTTCCCCTGGTTGGGAGGGATGTGAATCAGCAGTGTGCATCAGGAGAGCCTCTCTCTGGTCTGATTGTCATCCACAGGGACCCTTTTCAACAAAAGCCCTCCTTCCCTGCTTGTTCAAGGGCTTCCTGAAATGTGGCAGCTCTCCTCCTCACCTTTTCAGGGCTTTATGTAGGTGTCATACCCAGCACAGGGCATTAGTTCTGCAGGACAGATTGTCCTGCTGCCCATTAGTGCCTTTCCCCAGACACAGCTGGGGTTCATGTGACACCCCTCCCATCTCCAAGGGAAGGCCCTCTGCCTGCTCTCCTCTATTGAAAGCTTTCCAAACACCTCTCTCAAGAGCATGCTTATTTTTTCCTGTGCAGATCATGCTCTCTGTGCATCCCTACAAACCAAATTCCTTCAGCCTCACCACTGCCAAAGTGACCTGCAATTTCTGTCTTCTGTTCATTGTCATTATTTGTCATCTTCTTGTCTTGAGGATGAATTCTTTTGGGTTGTTGACCAAGATGTTAAACTGTCTTGGGCAGGGATGAGCTTTGGTTATGGAGGGAAGTGTTAATTGGTCTTGGTTGTTTGAAGCTGTCATGTAACAGGATAACTCTGCTCTCTGGTTCTGCAAGCAGATACCAGGGACAGACTGCCTTTCCTTTCTCCTCTATGACCTTTGTCAATAACTGTGTCTTGGCCACTGACTGGTGAATGATACACTCCTTACAGGGAAGGACTTGATGGTATCCAAAAGGTATCCTGTTACCAAGAGAGAAATAAATAAACAAAGGAAGTCAGTGAGCAGTTGTTAAGGGCCTTATAAGCTCAGAAAAAACCCCCATGTTTGGCATAAGAAAATATAGGACTGAGCTTGGAAGGTTCATACCACAAATGAGTAGCACTACATTACAGTCAGTGAAACTGAATGACCACAGCTCCAGTCTCACTATGCTAGGAGCTCACAGAGGCAGGTTCCTGCACAGGAGGATTTCCTATGCTGAGGAATATAGTGTGCTTTCCAACAGTTGCCAACTCTCCCTGCCTTTTCCCAGCAACTGCCCTTATCACAAGCCCTTCTGGAGGAAAACAGGACCTTTAATAATAATCCCAGCCTAATGTTTGCACACTTTAGGCAGTTAGTGATAAAGGCCTGTCTTTCAAGGCTGTTTCTAACTTACTCTGAGGCATAGTAAAGGTCAAAGGGATGCTCAGTAAAAAGTCAGTAATGACTTAAAGATATGAAACTAAAATGAACATCTCAAAATATATCTGGCTAATCTAGAAGACAACCTAAACCTGGAGCTACTGCTACAGGGAGAAAGCTACACCGATACAGTCTTCTGTAGATAGCTGAAGACAATACCCCAAGGCTGGCTGGCAGAGACCAGCCCTGAACTGGAAGCTGTGGTCTTGCACTGGCCAGATGCTGTGTCTCAGTGCAGGGTGGAAAGTGCAGGTCTGGCCACAGAACTTAGCCCAGCCAGCCCCTACTGAAGGCATGGCCCTTGGAAAATCAGGGTGAAGTGTTTGCATGTGATGCTGGATGCGCTGAGTCTCTTCCATTTAATGTCTCTTCTTTGTGACTTTTTTTAAAATTGGTGTCTTAAACACATTAGCAGTTTGAGAACGACTGCAGAGCTCTTTTAAAGCTACGGCTTTCCAAATAAACGTGAATAATATTTGCCAGCTTCTTCTGTTTGCGGACAACTAAAACATGTTGAGAAGGGGACGTGGGAATGTAGGCCGCTGGACAGGCTGTTTGTTTAAAAAAGATATTGTAAATTCATATGTGCCTCAAACCACTTAATACTTATGGGAAAGTCCTACGAGCTTCTCAGGAGGCACAGCAGTGCTCTCCTAAGCTGCATGTGTTGATACTGAAATGGCTGCTGTGACCCAGCTCATTCAGTGAGAGGCATCCCTTCAAGGAGGGCCTGAACTTTGTCAGCTGTGGTTGTGCTGTATGTGTATGCTCCAGAGGCTCCAAAGGCGCATGAACAATGTGACCTCAGAAATCCAGCTGTGTTCTTCCTACCAGCAAAGAGGTTTCTTGGACAAACAAACAGGTGAAAATGCTATTTTGGGTCAAATGTGCCACTGCCATCAAAGGGGGTGAGTAACTTCATCCAGTCTGTGCAAATGGTTGTCACAAAAAATGGCAATTTTTATTGCTGCTGACAGACTTGCAGAAGGAAAAGATCATAATTGGCACTCTTTGAAGGGTTATGAGGTGGGACTTTGTAGCCACTCGGGCATGTCCAGGCATTTCTAGCCTGTTTGGCAAGGAGAGCAGGGCCAATGGATTCTCTGCCTACGAGCCAGGTGTTAAGCATGCCTTCAAGAGTTCACATCTGAAGAGCTTAACAAATCAAAGACCTAGCTGCAACACAGAATTTCTGTTGTCAGGGAAGTGTTGTACAAATCTCTTGGCTGGCTTAATGATGAAAGTGGATATATATGGAAAATATGCAGGAGTGTATTTGAGCTCAGTGGATCCCTCTGACCAGACAGGTGGGTGGGGTGTACTTGATCAGAGCTGCTCCTGCTCAGGAAAGCAATGCCCTGAAATAACTGCAACTCCCAGAATCAGACTGCAGATGTAGAAGCTTCAAAGATCACCTTGCCACCTAACTATGCTTTATAGTTCTCATCTCCCTTTAAGGCAATGGGAAAAAAAAAAAAAACCCACAAAATTCCTAGGATGCAACCCAATCCTTCTGTATGTACAGGCACACAAAAAAATAAAGAGAATTTAAAAACGACATGCATCTTGGCTTGCCTGGGAGTGCACCTCTGCAGTGCAGAAAATGGAGAAGACAAATGCCACCCCAGGAAGTAGCTGTGTTACTTGGAGTAGGCTCGGCACACCCTGGGGACGCAGGAAGGACCCATGCAGAGCTGGGGGTCCCCAGATGCCTGTGGGGAGCTCCCTGGCTAATCTGCAAGAGCAGGAGTTCATAGCCAACATTGTTTACCTTTGGCAAGCATGAGTCAAGCTTTCCCCGGAAAGCATTTGAAAGGTTTAAGCTGTCACTTCCTATAACAACATGTGTACATAATCTTTCAGAGAAGAAAAATGTACGTCTAACAGTTACTTAGTCAGATAATGTTATACAATGAAATAAATGGGTACTAGGTACAACTCGATTTTATAAGATATAGATGCACTGTCACTACTTGTAATTATTGATAGTTATTTCTCTTTTTTTCTAGGGACTAACTTTAGGGTGAGGCTATTTTTTATTCACTGTTTTATATCTTTGATGCAACATTTATGCTTTTGCCAACACATGTATTTCCATGCCAATGAAAAAATACAAAAACACAAACCAAATATGTTTGCTTCTTTTTCTCCCCATCCCATGTATTTAATGCTATCAGATATATCTAATAAAACTTCATGAGCATATAAGACATATACTGTGAGATTCCTCTTTGGTTTGTAGCATCAAATCGTTAAGAGGTTCAGACAACTCACAGAAAATAAAAAGCATTCTCATTTCTTCATTTGTTGGAAGTACAACATCTTGGAAATGGTGACCTTAGAAGAAAATGTCACTGTAGAACCTAATATAAAATTAAAACGCAGGCGTCCAGTTACAGTTAAGGTTGGGATTTTTGACATGTATTACAGTGACTAAGTCTATTGTCAGACACAGCAAACCACAGAACATATAGAAAGAGGGTAAAAGACTGTCAGTTGGGCTTCTTGGCAATAACTATTAATTTTTAGCAATTTAAAATGGATGATCGTATTTATTTTGCTTTCTTATGAATGATTGTAGCTTTAATATTGCACTTGGAATCTTGTATTTCTGATGTGCATACTGCTTTCCAGGAGAGGGCAGTCCATATCCAGGATCAGTAGCTTTCCATTACACTTCTAATCCAAGGAATATAGTTGGAGACTCGAACGTAAACACCAGGTTTCATAGGTTGGGCACAGCCAAGGCCCCAAGAGGTGACTCCATGTTGGACAAATTTATCTTGGTCCAGACAGACTAGAGGTCCTCCACTGTCCCCCTAAAAAGAGAAAGAACATGATGATTCCTTCTTGGACAGACTCATGTGGCCTTCCCACAGAGGGCATGGAAATAGAAGTACCTCCTACATGTGAAGGCTGCAGAAGTTATAAGGAAACACTGGCATTCTAGCCAGGCAAGAGCTCTCTACGCATGTTGTTGAACACTTTTGCAAAGTAATTTTTTCATGTCACCCAGGCATTATAATTATTTTTGAAGGGGATTTATTGAGAAAGAATCTGATGGCCCTTGTTAACTTTAACTGTGCTTCCTCCCTCAGTCTCTTTTCTGAGGCCTTTATGGGTTCCTGTTGTTACTAGATGATCCAGTGGCACTGATACTTGGAAATTCATAGCTCCTTTGGCCCTTGACTGCTAACTGAGATGTTGTTAACTGAGCTAGCTTGGACTTTGGTGGTAGTCTAGCTGAGGCAAGCAAGGGGGCCTGGGGAAAGAAAATCAGATTTTTTGTCATTCTAAGTTGGCTTCCATAACCTGACTTATGCAGCTGTGTGTTACCACATGCTCTGCGGTTCTGGCTTACCTGAAAAATTGGCCCACTTCCCAGCAGCAGACAAGGGAGCAAGGAAAGAGCAGAACATATGGGCATTTTTCAACTCAGATGCCACATGGTGTGGTAACATTCCAAGGATAATTCTGAGCCTCTAAAGCCCAAAAAGCAATGCACTACTTGATTTGAATGTGCTTACAACCAACTCTGATGCTCACAGAATTTCTTACCTGGCAGGTATCTGTGCCACCATGAATATTCCCAGCACAGAGCTCGTGCTTTTTGACTCTACCATTCAAAAATTCAGGGCGGTTGCATATTTTATTCTCAATTACAGGAAAGCCAGTTTCCTTTAAGTAGCCATCACCACGAGTACCTTTGTAAATAAAAATTAAGCCAAAAAAGAATGAATGACAGAGGTAATGATCATATTCACAAAACACAAATATCACGATATGGATAAGCAGTAAAATCAGCATAGTGTGCACTGTGCATACACTTCGCATGAACAATATGAAGATACACCAGAATCAGTAAGCATTATCAGTATTATGGTACTTATCACCCTCTACCACCCATCATTGATTTTCCTGCTCTCACAGTACATCCGTGTGTATCCAGTACCCACGGACACTTGTGGGAGTCATTCCCAAGCCATTTTATTTCTCTGTGTCTGAGTTTTCTGTGGAAGAAATGAGGTAGGAAGTAAACAGCTGAAAATGGTACGATGGGCAAGGAGGCAGAGAAGGTATTGATGCACTTCTCAATGAAGAGAGAGTGGGAGGTTTTGAAAATGAGGGTTGTATTTGTGTGAGATGAGAACCAGCTTGGCTGGGAAGAAGAATCATTCAAGAGAATGAGCAAACTTACATTTACGTGAATAAGAAATAACTTAAATCTAGAAAAACTTTCCAACCAATTTGGCAAAAGCCCACTTTGGGGAAAAGCATTAGTGGACTGAGAGAGAAGTGGCTCTTTAGGTCTGGCTCTCCTCTGGTAGCATTGGTTTACTGGGTTTCAGTTTTTGAGTGATTTAGGAGAATCTGTGTCAGAGAGAGACAGGGGAAAGATTGGATGCACCTGATGAATTTTGATGTAATAAGTTTTTCATCAATAACTTGTGTGGGGCACAAAGAGAATACACTTTGGATATAAGTATATAACAGTCTTCAAACATGGAGCTTTTAAATGTGTTAATGCTGTCTCACCTTTCGTTTCCCCCCAGCCCGTCACATAGCACTCCTCTCTTCCTCCTAACACAGAGTTTTCTTTTGGTAAACAAACTGGGATTACATGATTATTAATGACTGCTGGACTGAAATGAACAAACAGGAACAATCATCAGCACGGTTATACTTGGTACTACCTCCAGATTTCTAAAAATACTTTATATGCATTCAGCCTTTTATAATTTAAATCCCTGGTTTCAGTTAAGGCTTTTTTCTGATGTGCAAAATTGCTTTTTAGGCTCTAAACCCTCAGAAAGTAATACATAAAAGGAAAATGGAGAATGACATAAAAAGAACCAACATTAATCCAGGAGAATGCTTTGACTTAGGCTAATGCGTAGCCAACAAGACCTAATTACATGGCTATTACAAAAGGTATGAAATAGTGGCATTTAACATGTAGGCGTTAGCTTGCTCTGTCTGCATCCAGTCTGACTATAAATCACTTTCTGTCGGGACACTTAGCACACAGCAGAACCTAAGTCCACCTGACTTGCCTTTGGGTGCAGCTAAAGCTCATTTACAGGGCCACATTTTTATGCTGACCCTGCATCTGTTTTGGACCTGCACTGCAGCCACAGCAATGAAAGCCCAAGCACCATATGTTCACATCTGCTTGCAGCTGTATGGACAAATTCCTTTTGATTGCACAGTTCCACAGTGAGCATTTCTGATGAATGAAAACAGATGCAAGAAGGGCCATACTGGGTATTACATCAAGCTCTTTGCCTGGCCACTGGCCAGACCTGCTGGAAGAGGAAATCTCTCCACCACAGCATGGAAACAGCATGCACTGACATCATGCTAATATTATGGGTTTCAATCATTAGTACCTTATCAAGGTAGAAGCATGTAGAAACACAGACTGAAAGCTCCTGTAGGCATTACCTTGTCCTGTTCTGCTGCCACTATCTCACCTTCCAGCAGCTGGCACCCAATGTATCTCCAGCCTGGGTCACCAACCCTAGCCCCACCTCCCCTCCCAAGGTAGCCTTTCCCTTTCTTAAACCCTGGAGCTTCTGCAGAAAGTGAAGAAAGAGAGGGTCTCAAATCACTACTTGAACACAGAGTGTGCAGAAACACTCATTTCTACAGCCCCAGTAACCACTTTTTAATCATCTTGTCCCATCAGAACAAAGGAATGCTTCAGGTGAAAGGGTACCTGCTCAGTTTGAGCAGAGCAATATCTGCTCTGTGTGGCTCCTTGAACAACTTCTCTACATTACGTATTTGTACTGATGGCTCTGTTGCTAGTTCTTTGTGTAATCCAAGGTATACTTTATATGCAGCTGGTCGTGAGGACCTGTTGGAAATGATTGCACATGGTGAGCTGATGAATACACAACCAGGACATAGACCACTTGCAATGTTAGTAGGCACCTTGTTCTATCAAAGCCAGGTAGCCAACTTTGGAGTAAACATAATCCCTTATTACGGCACATGAATTCAAATTGGCAGAAGTTATCACTGTCACTGTGTTTTGCAGTCAAAACTCAGCTTTAATGAATGACAAATAGACTTGGCTCAAATCTCAACCACTTGCAAGCTGTTTGCATCCAGCTTAGGTTGGTTATTGGGTCTCTTTGCACCCAGCTCAGGTTGGTTTCTGGGTCTCTTTTGTTTCTCCTGTGATTTTCTATCCAGTGTAAGAAGTTGCTGGTGCAGACTATAACAGATACTTACTTTTCTAAACAGTGGGCGGCAGTAAGAACCCATTGAGGATCTATCAGAGTTCCCCCACAGAAATGCAAGCCAAAACTGTAAGAGAGCAAAAAGGCATGAAAAGGACGTTGGTTTAAGATGGGGATGGTAACCCTAGTGTAGTTTATCAGGTAATATTTATAACATGTGCCTTTACAAACTAAAGACATTATTCCATAATTTCATTAACAAATGTCATGCTTTCCTTGAGTAATGTTTCTTACAATGATGGTAGGGTTCTGTGAACATTTTTATGAGGTTTTGTATGGAAACACCTAGATCTTTGCTCTTGGTCAGTGTTTCTGCTACTGGAAAGCCTTGTGTGCAGTGAGGTTCACCATTTTAGAGATTCTGACTTTTTCTAGCTCTAATCACAGTCATAAAACTCTGCAGTTGGTCTTGATTCCTAGTTTTATTAATGATTTTGTCAGTAGGGTCAAATACTTACATGGAAGGACTGATCAAGAGGTGTAATAGCCATACTGTTCCTTTTATTCATTGGAAACTGATTCTATTGTAGAATATAGTGTCAGATTTAAAGTCATTCTGCCTCCTAGTGAAAATGTTTATGCAATTAATAATTTTATTGATCTTCTGGCTATTTGTCACAAAATAGAACGTTCTTGGTTGTCTAAATGACCTTCTTTAAGAATAACACACACAATGTTCAGCCTTGAGATATTTTTAAATTAAAATCAAGTTTAAAATGCTTAAACCCTGTACTGTAACATCGTATGAGAGGCAAAATTTCTTTGCATGTAAAATCCAATGTAATGGGGAATAACCATACCTGGTACGGAGACTGATCTGCCAGGGCCAGGAGTGTGGATGAGAAACACACCCTGCAACAATCCTTTGAGCACACAATTTTGGTCTGAACTTGGCTTTTCCACATTCATACTGAGCAGGAGCTACAGAACAAGAAAAAAAATCACCATATGGAACTTTAGCAATTTGCTATGCATTCACTATGAACTCAGAAAACTAGAAGTGAACCTGCTACAATTGTCACTTCAGCTTCTGATTCTCTTCAAGTAATTCTATACCATACATCACGTATATTTTCGTAGGTTACCTTCATCTGGAACACCTAAAAATGCCTAGTAAATTGCTTTTTCACATACAGTTCTCAGTAGCTCTACAGTCAGATAGAAAAAAAACCCAAAACAAAAACAAAATGGAAGGAGAAGGAGAAGGAAAGAGAGAAAGAAATGAAAAATTCTCCCAACATTCTTAAATGTACTTTTATGGATGTCAGCAGTGCAGAAGTTGCACTGGCAGATATTTTAAACCAGTCTTGGTGGTACAGCAGGTGAAATCCTATCACTGTCTCTGTGGAACAAAATTTTGTCAACTCTTATCTCAGGTTCATTTGGCAGTTCAGATGTCTCTGAGTTATTAAAAAGGGTAGCTCTTATTTGGCCTTGGTGAACTGACTCTTACACAGAATTTAGAATTTTGTCAGCAAAAAGAACTAACTAATGAAATGAAAGGCAAAAGCCATGTTTCCTTTGTTCTTTAGATTAACATCTCAAAAAAAAAAACCCATACTCATTTAAAGAAGAAATGGATCATCAAAATTGAATACAATAGTGATGTGAAAATGTTATTCTTTTCCTTAAGAGTCCCAACCCAACACATTCAATGCTGTGCTACTTCTATAGCTACATGTGGGCATGGATAGAACAACTTTCTTTCTCCTGTTTGCTCCATTTCTGGGTTTTAATCTGAGCACCTTTTCTTCTGCTCACTGCTGAGACGATAAAGCAGCAAGAAAGTCACCCTTCTTTTGAGAGTTACCTCTCTTCTAGCATAGTTTCTGGTTTTGGTAGACGTGAAGGGACTGTAAACCAAAATGTTATAAAACTTTATAATTTTACACTTTGTTACACCAACTCATTCAGAGTACCAAATGGCTTGATTACTACTAGACTACTACTAACAAAGAGCATCTGGTTAAATATTTAGGGTCAGATGCACTTTCCAGACATCAGATACGGTACAATATCAGAGGAAGGACAACCTGGTTGTCATCCAGAACAGAACAAGAAACACGTGAGCAGGGACTGCAAAAATTTTGCTGGGATAAGAACGTGCCTTGTTCAGCCAGGCCACACACAGAATTATGCCAGCAGATTAGGCAGGAGCAGGGAAATTTTTTTCATTTTGGAAAACATGGCAAAACCCCATGAGCTTCAGTGGGCTCCATATCTCGTGATGTGTTTGGGATTTTCAAGGAATAAGATCAATATTAAGACTTCAGACACAGACCTTGAACATCACTTCCCAAGAGCCTTAATTTCTAATCTAAAGCTATTGCATTTAGATCAGTCTTTAGAATGAATCACTGACTGTTCTGTCATTGTCAAAAAAAGTTACAGGAAAGGGAGACACTAGTCTTTAAAGGAATAATTACGGCACTTGGGAATGTCACAGTACTCCCAGGCTTTTCTTGTGTCTGTTGTGTAGCACCAAGGTCCATTCACATCACCATCAGGATTCCTGCAATACTGTAACAAAGAATAAAGACACCAGCTATTAACCAGTGAATCAAAAGGCTCACCAATTAAAGTTTCAAAATAAAATTAAATAAAATTTGGAAAATATTTTTTAATTTCCTTTCTTATAAGTGATTTCCAATTCATTTTGTCAAAATTTGTTTCATTTTTCCATTTGCTCTCTGAGTTTGGAAAAGGATAATAAAAATCAGACTTCTTCAACTGTCTTCAGACAGTAAGCTTCACTAGGGCAACCTTGGATCTCTGAAGTCTCAAAAATTTTCTTGACCTTGGATGAAGCTTTCTAAAGAACAGAAGCGATCAACTCCTGCTTTCACTGCAGTTAGTAGGAGGAGCTGCCTCAGTCCTGAGGTCTTTTCACATCCACTCTGGCTGCATGACTCAGGGGCAAGTGAGTATTGTGTAAGCTGTTCTTGCACAACCTGGTGATGCCTGTGGGGATGCAGGGCTGCAGTGTTCACCCTGTGGATTCTGGTCAGTTGTATCACTCTCTAGGTTTTTCCTGGGCATACTGACTGGTCTCTGCTCTGCACAGACACCTCACACAACTGCATGCTACCAGGTATCTTTTCTAGTTCCTTTCCCTATCCTGAAGTATATCCCATGTCATAGAAAAAAGGAGAAAATATTTGTCACCAAGACCCTCTGACATATGCAAGAGTTAAGAATTTATGGCAGGCAGCTTTTTAAAGGGAGTTTCCCCAGTCTGAACTGGAATTCAGTAACGGGTATGTGATGCCATCCAAGAATTGGCTAAAGCAAGTTCTAAAGTCATTTACCTGGTGAAAAAATAGTTCAAGCTGGCAACATCAAATCTTTATACCACATACAAATGTGTCACAAGTTGTTGTATATGGGATGTTACAAGTGTAAAGCACTGGCAATGAGTATATTTGTTAGAACTAGGGAGAAGAAGGTTAGAAAGGGAGATTGCCTTATAGGATGTTCAGGTACATGTATAACCTTGAATAATGGGCTGTGGCAGAAGCTGGAGGGCTGAGGGGGAATTACTAGAGGATAGGGGCTACAATCCATCAGCTATACATCTCAAGGAGCTTGCACTGAACATCAGATTCATCACCATCTCATCTGTCCCTGGTACTACTGAAACCTACGACCCCAGGTGTTCTTTCTGTCAGAGGAGACAGAAGTGCTGCCCACAGACCAACTCTGGTTAGTCCTCAGTAGTGAGGAGAAGCAAGTGCCCATCTGAAGCCCTTGGATGTGCTGTAGAAGCATTCAATAGGGCTTCTGGGCATCTCTGGGTCTCACAGAATTACAGATTGGTCATGTCAGTAAGAATTATCACGATCAGGTGTTTGGGTTGAACTGAAGGAAAGAAATTAATTAACAAGACCTGTCACAAAATGCTTGCTGTGGGACCCTGAAAAAGACAAGCAAAGCTCAATGACAACAAGTATTAAATGAACAATTGCTTACATTTTTCTCCAGGCCTGATCTTGGATGAGTTGTGGGAGTGAAATAGTCGTGGCTATGCGGTGTCTGAGAACTCCACTCTTGACAAGTCCTGCCCCTTGCAGTTTTCGCCACTGTGCCACGGTAGTCTGCACCATTTCCAACAATGCAGTCTGTGGAAAAGTAAAAAAGAAAAGGCAATGGATGTGAGCTGTTGGGTCACCTCCACACTTGATGGTGGTGAAGCAGGGATGACTTTGAGGAAATACTACTACAATTTACACATCCTACACAATATATAGACAAGGAAAGAAGAGCTACATAGTGTCAATGATGACTAACAATGGCATTTTAATTTCCTTGTATTTTAAGAGTTTTCTTCATGATCACAAAAGTCATAAATCAAAGAAGCTTACATTCAGCAGATCCTTCATGACTCCAGAAATCAGGACTAAATTGACCATGCACTCATAAAGTGTTTTCCTTGCAGACACTGATATCTGTCCAATGCCACATTTTACAGTAGGTAAAAAGCAGTAACCCATGCTCGATCAAAATTATTAACCTTCTAAACAGAAAAATGTGTCATACAAAAAAAAAAAAAAAACAAAAAACAAAAACAA
>VZRN01000256.1:565788-591808 GCA_013397935.1 Dasyornis broadbenti
ATTCTATATAAAAAAAAAAGAAATCTGAAAAAAAAAAAAAAAAAAAAAAAAAAAAAAAAAAAAAAAAAAAAATCACAAAAGAAAGCTGCAGTACTCTAACCATCTACTGCATAACAAAGTTGCATCTGAACTGAATCAAAAAAAGCCAGCTATCCTCTGATGGGAAAAAATCAAACCATGAAAATGTGAATGCATGGCACAGGAAAAGACTTTTTGGAGCAGTTGTCAGCAAAATGCCATCACTGCTGTATTTTCTGTCATTGCTAGTTGCCCTCCCACAGTGTGGAGACTAGTAGCCATTTGCTCCCTTGTGTTTCCCATATTGCCAGATGTAGCAGATAAAAGATGTGATATTAGTCTAAAATCTAATGCAGAAAACCTGCTATAAAATTCTACAAGAATGTTCAGAAAATTAATATAGTGGATATAATAATATATTGAATTTTGTGTTTATTTAGAGTTTCCTGTACTTCATCCTCATTAAATTCTTGCAGATGTTTCCATAAAAACCAGCTTGCTGGTTATGGGCATTTCTGGGGGAAGCTGAAAGTATTCTCACCACTATTTGTTTCCTGTGTTGTCTGAGGAGGCTTAGGTACAGTCGGTGGCCTTTGCCCATTGCACTTCTTCAGGTCACAATATTCCCACCTCACACTGGGATCAGTGGTGTAGCACCATGGACGGCTGTCGGCATCCGGGTTTCTGCAGTAATTTTGGCTCAGGCCCCTGCAAATGCAAACATGCATTCCTATCTGTGCCACTGCTCTGGGGAGAGCTCAGAATAACATTTTACAAAGCAGATCTGCTACAGAGCTAGCATATATCATTTACCATGTACATTTTGTCATGGCCAGCTGAAATATTTTTCAGCATAAAGCAGAAAGAAATCAGGACACATATACAGAATATTTAAATATGCCAAATACTTATTCACTGATTAACACTTACAGTAGAATATAATTTAATAATCCAGATAAATAAATGCATACATGTATAACAAAGATATAATTTATTCTATTTTTCCAATTACAGTAATAGCTTTCAAAAGGGAATAATTTTTTGGATTTTGCAAAAAATAAATGATAAATATTAAGAATAAGGAAACAACCTATCCCTTCCTCAAAGCTCTAATGACTTGCAGCCTAGGAAGCAAAGACTTAAACTCATTAACAAATTGATGTATATAAACAGTTCATTTCAGCATAAGGAAAAATTTATGATCACTATTAATTGCTTTAGAAGCAATGTAGAAACACACAGTTAATTAATCTGAAGTATAATAGTGACAACTGTGCTTTCTTTCAAAATGAGGTTAATAAAAAGTGTTTCCATGATAAAAAAAGAAAAGGAAGGGATTATTTTTATCAAGTACACCCCCATCCCAGCTTTATAATCATTGTTGTGCAATGAGGATATTGCAAATCAAAATAAATTCATGAATGATTGTTGTCCAATGAAATTTGGAAATGGGAAATACACATACGCATTTGGGAAGTTCTCTGCTGTTTTGTTGTGCCGGTGAGGCGACATTGAGCTCCAGGCTTGGCATTTCTTTCCCGAGAGAGTGAAAGAAGCTGTACCACGGTAAGTCACCCCATTGCCCTGATAACACTCCTCAGTAACTTGAGGCTGCTCAGGCACATCAACAGCTGTAGTGAATAACAGAAACCAATCTCTTGCATCTTAATACTTTGACATTTATACATGAGCATAAAAAGACAACAGAAAAAAACAAGCCAAAGTGTTTCACTGACCACCACAGCATACTCTCTGTAACAGAATCCTTCCCAGACTGTAGATCAAAAGGAAGATTTCAAAAGATGTTTGCAAAAATTTCATGATATGCTAGATTAAAAGCACTTGCACATCAATTTTGCTGTCACACGTGGGGGTTTATTTCAGCTAACAAGGCAAATAATTAACATGTGGATCAAAATGTTTTCAGGATAGGGGGCTGTCTGTGTCTTTGCCCCAGACATATATGTGGAACAAACCTATCTTGTGTAAGAAGAGTTATTTTTCTCATTGTTTTCTATGGAGTCTTGGTTCAGTGCCCTTGTATTATCTTAGGTTTTACTTCAGATTCAGGTTTTTTTAAGGAACTGGCACATAAAGCTGTCTAACTTTTCCATGGAGCATTTAAATATTTAGCAGTGAAGGTAACCACCACTTGGCAAAATGAAAAGACCTCTGTTACTGCAGTGTTTCCTGATCTGTGAATTCTGAGTGAATAGCTGACTTAAAACCTTCTGCACTTATCCATCAGACTGAGCACACCAGCTCAGCTGGGGTCCACATCAGACCCAGCAGTTCAACTAGACATAGCAACGCTGTCAATGACAGCAACAGTGCAACTGAACAGAGTCACACAAGATTTTTCAAAACAAACCATGATGACCCTTCACTTCCACTTGTCTCCTGTTCTTACCAGGGCCCTCTGGCTTGGTACTATCACAAGAGGGGATGTTGCAATATTCCCACCGGGCGGTTGTGTTGGTGGTGTAACACCATGGCCTCTTCTCACCATCAGGATTTCTGCAGTAGTTTTCATCTAGGCTCCTAAAACAGAAAACTTGACTGATAAAAGTCTCTCTAAATCTATTAACGGTTGTAAAGAAAAGGAGAATCTCTTGCTGCCTAGTTTACTGTTGTGTTAACTGGTAAGTAACTGCTACTGTCTTTTACTGATGCCTTCTATTACATAAATAATTGCAATTCACTGGTGTTTCAGACGTGCTAAACCAGACACTTGCTTGACTAATGGATGAATTAAGAAACTGTAGTACTTTGAGGCCAAGAGCAGCATAAGAGAAAGAAGCTAGGGTGAAAGAATCTAGCCCCAAGCAAATAATATAATTGTAGCTTTCTTAGTCCATATGTTTTCATCTGAGCAACCATACAGTAAAAGGATGAAATGAGGAGGGAAAAAGTCAATCAAGTAGAGCTTGAAAGTTGAAAGAGGAGACACCAGTATTCAAGAACAAAGAAGTCAATACAAAGATATATGCAAAAAAATTGAAAATTTGATAGCCAGCAGGTGATGAATACTGGTGTAACTGAAGAACTTTGCAATATAGATGAAGAAAATTGAAGTAATTTTGAGACTTGGTATTTCTCATGGTGACTGAATAACAGAGGGGTTTCACTTACTGGCAGGGATAGTTTTCAGGAGTGCGAGCGTGTCTATGGGGAGATTGAGAGCTCCAGTGCTGACAAGTATTTCCTGATTCAGTAACAGATATTGTGCCTCGATAGTCTTCTCCTCTTCCTGAGAGACATTGACGTCCTGGTACAGGAGGTGGTGGGGGTGTTGCTGTTACAGAAAAAGGAACTGAAATGAATCAGTGCTTTCCAGATAGAGTAGAAGAACCAAAACAACAAACCACTCTGAGCTTTATAATTAAGTGGAGTTTTTAGATTTCTTTGAAGGTAAAGTTTAAATATCAAAATATTGGAAAATTATGAAAGGCAGAGAAAAGATCTAAAGATATCTTTCTTAACTTTTCTGTGTCCCATTTTAACTTCTTCACAAGCTGTCAGGGTGCCAGGAGGTCATTTGCATCTGCCCCTTTACAGTAGCCAGGATACAATACAAGATACAAAAGTCAGGATATGGAAGTGCTAGCAGCCCCATCAGAACACAGCTGGAAAGTGAGTAAGTGGTAATACTGTGAAGAAAACAGGGGTGAAAGTGTCAGGCCCATCAGTGATATGTACAGGTGTAGGTGCAGGTGTAAAATAGACGTACTCTAACTGGTGAGAGACAGCAAGGACGAGGTCTTGTGAGAAGTCCCAAGGAAAAGTATAATAGAAAGGACAGGTCTTTAGGGGAAAAGAAAACGGAAAAGGTGGAGAATTGATTTGGAAGAGAAAAACGAAAGCCAAAGTATTTTCAGGAAGAGTGAAACTGTTTGGCATCAAAAGAAGAACATCAGAAGAAACACCAGAACCTCTGGAATGCTTGGTCATAGAAAATCACATAAAGGAAGGGAGATGTGCACCAGGCAAAACCATTAGAAATGCCTATGACTAAAATATCTAGCCTCAATAAAGCTATCAGACATTCATTTCAAGGTGATTAATTCTTTTCTTTGAGATAAAATTCAGCTGTCTTTTATACTTTTCTTTATCTTTGGGACCTCTTCTGTTTGTTCTAGATCCTTATATCACTCTGACTGGAGGAAATCTAAAGTCAGACTCACTGCAACGAGGAATGTCACAAAATTCCCAGCGTTTAGTTGGACTGGTAGTGAAACACCAGGGCCGAGGTTCACCATCAGGATTACGACAGTAATTATTCTTCAGATCCTTCTCTGGAAAACTGAACCAGAAAAATAAGTTTTAAGGTATTTTACTAATAGCTGTAACAATTATCCTGTCTGGTGCAGGGTGGTCTTCAGACCACCACTGATGATAAATAGACCATCCCAGAATCTGACTCACTTTTCTGGGAGGTATCCGTGAGAGTGAGGTTGCTGGGAGTCCCAGCGCTGGCACTCAAGTCCAGACTCTGTTGTTGCAACTACTCCATGGTAGTTTTCTCCACTGCAGTGCATGCACTCTACTGTAGGAACAAGGCAGAATAAGGACAAGAGAGACAGAAAGCCCCTGATGAACTTGTCCGTAAACATTCCCACTCATCTCACATGAAACTCAAGTGCTTGATCTGAGCACAAGGCTGAAGTACACTCATTTTTTTTTTGGCAAATTAAGAGCTTATTTTCCTTGGTAAGATGACTTCAGCTAGTTGATTATATTTATAGTATTCCACTAAAAAAGACCAAACCGAAATTACAGACTACAGTTTTTAAAAGAGATAAGTTAACTCTATTAAAATATAACTTAATCTCTCTGCTTTGCTTCTGTCACATTTTATTGAGTTTTGCACTAACAACTGTCATTTGGTTCAGTTCTAAGTTTATGATATGTGAATACACCCATATGCCACTTTTTATCCAGAGGAAAAAAAACCTTTGTATAGCTGTTTTCCAGGTCTTTTGATATCGTCCTTGTTGGTGTTGAAAATGTTTTGGGAAGTTTCATGTTGAACCAAAGTCAAGTTTGAAATAAATGCTCAATTGAAAATAAAAGTATCTCAATAACTTCACATTCTTGAACACATTTTGCAAAAATTGGAAAGAAGTCAGCATGTGTATCCTGACCTTCACACTCAGGGATGTTACAGTAGTCAAATCTTGTTTCAGGATCTGTTGTGTAACACCAGGGTCCCTTTTCATCGTTATCGGGATTTCTGCAGTAGTTTTCCTCCAGTCCTGCCTTGGGATATTTTTCAGGTGTGTAACTGGAACAGAATTAAATTGGATTACAGAACATGGAAAGTGTCCCAATTGTTCAGATGAGAAATTTAAAAATGAAATCTTTATCTGAGGATCATTTTGTAGATGTTCCTAATTGTCACTGTGTGTCACTGCTAAAGCATCAGAAGTGCCACAGTGAGAGACTTCAGGAAATACAGTGCCTCTCACGCCAGTCACACCTTTAAGACTTGAATTTACTTTAGCTGTTGACTTCCAACAGTTATTGCTTGGTCAAGGTACCATGTAGCATGTAGTGATGTGTTTCCTCTGGGATATGTTCCCTGGAAGATGCAATGAGAAGATATTTGCTGAAATGTGAGAGTCCTCTGTAACCTGAATGCTATAACTTCTAAATGGAAGGTTACTGAAAAAACCCAGTTAGGTATTGTTTATTAAATACAAGAAATACTGCCTTGATAATTGTGGATTCACTGATAAGATTATGCACCTCTATCTCATCTGCCACACATTATACCTTTGGTCAAGAGAAGAAGTTCTTGCTCTGGTGAGATTACAAGAAAATTCTGATTTCAGCAGAACCAGATGTTTCCCTTCTAGTGTTTTGTGCATGTAAAGAGCACAAAATTTAAATGTGACTGCCAGGGCTGGCAGTGTCTCTGTTGATTATGTAGCACCACTTGGAGGTCTCTGAGTTACAGCTCATATTAGAGAATGATCTTATTTTAAATAGGTATAGAAAAATATTTTATAAGAAGACTTCTAACACCAAACAAAATGCTTACAAGACTAATTAGTATGTATGGATTGACAAAATTTCAGAAAAACATATAAACAGATATGAAAGGACCTTACTTTGGCTTATGTGGGGCATTATCAGCCCACTTCTGGCATTTCACACCTTTCTGAGTCTTGGCTTCTGTTCCTCTGTAATCCACTCCTTTTCCCTCCTTGCATTCTAGAAGATAAACTGAAATGATACATGCTTAGTCAGTATCACGACATATCCATTGGATTCTAACAAAATCCATTTTCATGCTAATAAATTTAAATATATTTGATCATATTTTGACTTTCTTATGCTCTCAAAACTAGACTGTTCACATTGTAAAAAGCTACTAGTTAGCTGATGTCTAAGTTGACTTAATTAGGACTGAAAAATGTATGTGAAAGAAAAAAGTTCCACACCAGAATTCCAGAGAAGTGTAACACAACCCAGTTATTTTGGGAACATGCCATAGTAGATTTAAATAACAAAATATGTTTTTATCATTTAAATAGGTGTTATAACAAAATAGCAACACATTCTCTTTTTCTTACTTCCCCTGATGTTATTATAGTTAGGCACAGTAATTAAAATCAGACCTTTAAAGACAGACACCTGAATTCAGCTGAGGACAACAACACAGTTTGGCAGATGCACACACATACCATTTTACCAGTTTAAATAAGCAAATTTTTTAAAGTTTGTATAATTCATATGACATTTTTTTGTTAAAGTTCACCCTGTGATGAATGGGATTTAATTAATTTATGATATGCTAAAACAATGACTTCCTACTGTTCTATATAAAATGGATAGTTGGTTGAATGTGTGCATTATATATATCTTTGCATGCTTATATTTTGGAACTAAATAGCATTTTTATGAAAAATAGAAAAATAAGCACTGAAAGAATTAGCAAGGAAATAATGTCTCTGTATAAGACAAGGGGAATTTTAATGCTGATTAATTCTGGGGTTAGTAGTCTTAAAACATTAAATAGTTTTAAATTAATGATCTTTAAATTAAAGGAGAACTGAAAGCTCAATATTGCAATTTTTTTTCCCAGGAGATGGGAGCAACCATAACCCTCCATTGAAGCCCCAAAGATTTTCCTAGGAGACCTGGGCAATCACCTTTCCCAGCACAGAACTGATGACTGCCAAGGGACAGATGGCTTGCAAAGGGCATCTCTTCCAAGACACAGCTGAAGGAACTGAGATCTTGGCCTATTCCCTTAGAGCTTCTGTACCTGCAGTTTAGGTACAGTCGCTGTGAGGCAACATGTCCTCTGCCTCAGAAAACTAAGCAGAGAACTCATTTAACATTTCCCTAGGAAAGCAATCTGTCTTTTAGGTTGTGATCTAGTTTGTCTCAGTGTCTTTAAGTAGTGTCCACATTGAATACTTACAGACACTCAGTTTTGCAATAGTTTTTCTCAGCATCAAAGTTGTAACAAAACTGACATGCAAGCAGAAGATTAACAGAAATCTGGAGAAACAATGCCATTTTACACAGATCTGTCTTGCCCAAAGTGAAAAGAGCTAACATTTGAATCCTAAACAAGGTTCAGCTTTCCTGAGGGCTTATGGTTTAGACCTGGATTTATAGAGGTACCTTTAGGCATGCTTTTATTTCAATGTATATATAGAGGCAAGTTCACTGAAGAAACTTTAACTGGAAGCTACTCAGACCTCTCAAACAATTTTGCAATAAAATAACATTAAACCCCTCAATTACTGAACATTGAATCAGTCAAGTGCTGACTCTTTTTGTTTGTGTAAACTCTTGACCGTTTATATAACCTGTAGGGCTTTTCCTTCTGATGACAAATGACTAACTTTGATCTCCAAACTCAACCCGTGTCCCTTGGGTTAACTATTTACAAACAGATATGTAGATAACAATTCCCAAATGCAGCTTTAATTCTTACTATTTTACTGTAAGTCAGAGAAGATTAACTTTCTCTTTTATAGCACACACTACAGAAAAAATAACTTCTGAAACTGTCAGTTTTATACTAATTGTCATCTTTTTTTTTGAAAGCAATGATAAATAGTAACTGTCAGTTTTATACTAATTGTCATCTTTTTTTTTGAAAGCAATGATAAATAGTAACTAGGTCTCATCAAGTAATTGCTTCGACTGAAAAAATTATTGCAAAAAACCAGATAAGCAACACAGAAACCATCTGACACATACACAGCAGGCTGTGATTTTTATGTTTATGATACCAAGGTCCATCTTTTGGTTTCTGCAGGTAGAGGTGCAATTTTTGGAAATTTTGTTTATGTCAAACAACAGTTTTTCACACTTTTAGTGGTGTGGTTCTGTTATTTCAAGAAACTAAACCACATGTATGGCTTCAAAAGATGTAGCGACAAATCCTCAATGAGTATTGCAGGACCAGATTCTAACCTCAGTAAATCCAAGGGATGTCTCAAAAATATACAAAAATCAGAGTCTAGCTCCTAATCACAGTAAGCAAAACCCATAGGATCAGTTACATATGAGTTACTCATTCAGTCTTCTAGCTTTGTTACTTGTCAGTTAATCCACTCAGTTTTCCTTCTAAATAGGAACTGCAGAAGATTTCTCAGCATCACTTAATCATGATTTACGGAAAGTCCCACCAGCTTCTGGGTATAATAAACGAGCTAATGTTCAAAACACTGAATTACATATAGAAAAAATGCAGCTGGCCATAGGCTTCAGAAAACACCAGGCTGTAAAGGACCCTCAGCAGTCTTTGGTCCATAGCCCCAGAAATAGCACATTCAGGTTCTAAGGTGGATGAGACTGTTCACAGCTTTGTCCTGTCAATATCTGCAAGGATGTAGGCTCCACAGCCTCTCCGGGCTATGTGATGCAGCGCTTACCCACCTTTCTGTGAAAAATTGCTTCCTTATATCCACAATGTCTGAACAAATCCCATTTGGATGTTCAGCTGCAATCCAGCTAAAGCTACTGAACTATGATCTAAAATCTCCTTGCAGCTGCTGTACACATAGCATTATCTTATCCCACAGGGAAGGATAAGGGCAGATCGACAGAGAAGTAAAGATGCAGTTCTCCAGAGCTCTTGGGTATTTACTGTGTAGTTATTGTGAGTCTTGACTTTTGGTTAGAAACTGGCCAATTGAAACCACTGCAGGATTTTCAGCAGCTGAGAACTGATTCATTTTAGCTTTTGATGCACTTTTCTTTGTTGAAGGAGACATAAATCTTGAGTTAATATAGTTTCTAATTTTTGAGTATTTTCAAGTGTATGAATACTTTTTATGAAGTTACAAATCAGCAAATGGTCAAAGACAATGTCCATGAAGTCATTTAACACAGAACAGTAGTAATTCTACTCAAAGTTTACCACATTATCTTATGTCTGAATGATCCCTAAGGAGATCTTTTGTCCCTTGTGTATTACTAAAGCCAGGGAACAAGCCCAACGAAATCTATGTTACATTAAAAATAAACCACATTCCTTCTTCCCCGTGGATAGCTACAGCTCCATGCTACATAATATAATTCAAAAATAGTCTTAAAAACCAATTGTTTCCTTGCATCTGGCATAAGGTGGTAATTTTTAAAACAGGGGATTAAAAATTGGAAAGCTGCCATTTCTTAGAGACAGACTTCCCATTTTCAGAAAAAATTAGAGACTGAATACATTTCTGTCGAGTAACCCTCATCTATGACAAAAATGTTCATAAATAAAATATATACAAAAGGGGAATACAAAAATTCACCATGTCAATTAATTATGCCATAAAAATAAGAATAGGATAAAAATGTCACCAAATTAATTAATTGAAGAGTACGAACATCATAAAACAATATACAAATACCATAAAAATTGATCATTTTTATCTGAAGTACAGCCCAATAGTATGAAAAACACATAGACATACTTCTTTTTTCATAAAGAACTGCACTTGCTCTTCTGAATATCATTGCTGTTTTGGTGTTCTCAGTCAGTGTTAAACACTGTTGGTCTTTACTGGTAAATAAGAAGGCCCTGTTGAAATTAAGAAGAGAGAGCAATGTAAGCAACCATCGCTGAATATACGTTTATTTTCCTGAACACATTTTTGAGTATTCCATTATCGTTTTATCAAGCACTACGGTTCAGTGATATTTAAGACTGAGAAACATTTTCAAATCACCGAGTATTGCAGCTCACTTTTGCAGTGGTGATTTTCACTTCTAAGTGTTCATATCAAACTTAGGTAGAAAGGGAGTTACAGGAACAAATTATAACAAGGAATAAAAGGTTTATAACCTGCCAGAGGTTCAAGGGACCACATTGAAGGGGATATATGCACAAAGCACCTTGACCTTATTTAAAAAATATTAGTGGTCATTCAAGGAGTGAGACATTCCACAGCATGCAGCAGTTACTAAGGAGCAGGTGAAACACAATCCAGGACCTTAAACTATCTTGTGGTAACTGTTCTGAATCTTTGTACATGAAGCAGTGTAAGCACTTCGTAAGACATAGCCTTTTGTGTTTTCAGCAAGTGCCTACACTGTAAACTGCCAAACTGAAGCAGATAGTATAGCCTTTACAATAGCATCTAAAGAAACCTTTTGACAGGCTAACTAATTCCTACAGCTGTTTTTTCTGCACTAGGAAAAGGGCAATAACATCATGGCATTCAGTGGGTAGATCCCTACCAGGAAAGCAAATATTGACAAAGCACATTCTGTAGCCCTGTGACCAGGTGGCATGGCCCTAGTGTGCCTGTGCTTGTAAATTCACACAGCCTCTTCCCAAAGGAGACGGACTTATTGCTGGCAACCATATCCATGAGTGGTCTGGAGAGCACTGGTTGTCCTGGGTCAAAACTACATTGGGGCTGTTACCCCCAATTAAGCCAATTAAGCTGTCAGTAATGTTAAATTTGTAAGTAGGGAAATAACTAAGGAACACAGCCCAATCCACCTCTAAGGTGGAATAACAAGTCTGAAATACTGATCTGAACAGATTGCTCTGAAGCACTAATATGAGGATGCTGCAGTGCTGGCCTGGTCTTAAAGCTCTGTCTAACATTTGCCTTTCTTCCTTCAAATCCTTCCTGCCAGATAGCACCTCTTCTTGCTTGATTGTAATAGATCCCACATAATTAATCAAAGAGGCAATAACCTGATGTTATTCCAGTGCCAGGTGATGGTAGGCTTAGACCCTGAGGCAGAAGCTAAGGAATGATACTATATCCGAATATGCCTCAAAAGGGAACAGTAATTCACTGAAAACTGTAAATATATAATCTGAATATATAGACTTGACCTCTCTGCCTTCCTCCCTATCCTCTTGAACCACATGCTACTGAAGCTCTGCCCTCTTTGTGGTTTCCAGAGTGAAGCTGGATCAAAGGGAATTGGTGGTACTTCACACAATTAGCACAGCCCTGTCATCCTTCAGGGTTACACCTTTTCAAAATAAGTCTCATTTTCCCTTTTGATTTAAAACACAAAGTTATAAAATACATTTAAGAAGCCAGCACCAGTGTATCCCTGCCTTGAATAAAAGCATTAAGTAGAACCAAGTGCTTGAAACAGCACTGCAGACAACCACTCTGCTGAGTTCAAAAGGGTGGGCTGCAGAAGTGGTAGATTGAGACCTCATGAAGGCTGGAAGAGAAAATCCCTCTGCCCCATATCTGAGGACTGTCTCCCACCGCAGTAGTGGATCTCTCTCCTCACTGCTCCAGTTTCCTGCTGTACTGCTGGAGCTCAACGGGCTCCGAGGCTTTGGAGCAGGAGATACAGGAGCCTTAGTCTCAGAGCAATCAGCTCCACTGGGGCAGAAGCCTGAGCAAAGACCAGTGGTGCAGACTCATCAACACCTTTCATGCTTTCTAGCCCCTTGAGCCTGGTTAACACAAGTGCAGAAAGGGCCTGGCTGAAAGTAAGGTTTAGGATCATTAAGGTTTTGGTGGCCATCTCTTTGTCAAGGTAAATAGAAGTTACCTAAGTCCAGATTCTAGTAAAACACAGAATAATGGATTTATCTGCAAATAGCTAATGTAACGAACATAAGCAATGCCATTACTGCTGTCCTAAATTTACAAGAAATTAATTATGACTCTTTATTTCAGGAGGAGTGCAAGAGTCTTGATAAAACCATGTCAAGTTGGTTTGCAGTGTGTCAAGCTATGCATCAAGATATCATAAAGCTTTTCAATAAAAATTCAGCTTAACTTTAAATTTCTCTATTTCTTCTGTCTTCATCTGTATATCCCAGGCATTCTGTTTCTACGCATATTTTGCTTTTCCATCAAACCTCAAAACCACACATACTCATAAGGAAACCCTTGAAAGTTCAGACTGCTAATAAAAAAGGTATATTGCTCCATCACATTCAATGAAAGATATATGTGGGTACCAGTGGAAATTACCTGCAAGCAAACTTATCTTCATTTTCACATTTCTCCGCACATTCTTCTTCACTATTTGCTCTATAAACTTGCTTCATTGGGTTGAGCAACCAAGCTCCCTCTGTTTTCACATAGCGGTCTAGGACGCTTCCTTGCACTAAAAGGAAAAAGAAAGAAAGGTGTGAAAATGGGACTGATGATATCATTTATTCAAACTCTCACATTAAATTCTTTGTCACTTAGTTGCGTAACACCATCATTTAGGTGCTGGAATAATTGGGTTAATGGTGACAAAATCAGGGTAAATCTTGCCTTCCTGGTAGGGCAAAAAGTAGCATCACTGAAAACCCAGTGTAAGGCAGGACAGAGAAATGGCTTAAACAGTGCTTAATATCATACTGAAAGTCAAAACAAGCAACACAAACCTATGGTGTGAAGGGATGGGAGCACAGAAGATGACCCAAGGAGCAAAAAAAAAAAAAAAATTTGGCATGCCTACTTAGGAGAAAGGGAGAAATGGGCTCAAGAAAGATACAAAACAACGTTTATCCATTGCTGTCTATCTATCCACATGGAATGACTTCAGATTTATCAGTCATCTCCTTTCAAAGTCTCCTACTCTTGCAAGAAACAAAATATCTTCAGTCCCTGGGGTTGTCAGATGTTCAGTCTGTCATTTTTGTAATAAACCTATACTGAACTTAATGATCAAGGGAGCAGTTGTTGCCCTTCATTGCAATGAATTAACCCAAGACACGAACCTGGTAAAGAAATTCACCTAACAACCTCTGGGCTACAGCTGTGTGACAAATATATTGGATACCAAAAAGTACAGCTATGTTTAATGGTAAACTCAAAAATGAATAGTCCTTCTTGTAAAGGATTTTGCCATTTAGTATTTTCCTGTTACAGCTGTGCAATCTCTGAATTAGTGCAGAGCACTGCGACTTTCATATCTTCCAGCTGCAGGGTCATGGAGTTGCGTGAGTCCTGTGATTTTTACAGTTTCTTTATCAGGGGAGCATATGACTCTTCTGACGAATGTGTGGCTCTGGGAATTACCTGTGCTGTCGGGTTTCAACCCCAAAGAGACACCCTGGCCCCTGGTCATCGCAGGACATCTCAGTCTCGCAGGACATCTCAGTCCTGCTCTGTGTTTTTGTGCCTGGCCTTACACAATCGCTGAACAAAAGGCATACAGGGGATGAACCAGACCATGACTGGCATCTCAGGCATAACAGCCATGCTGCAGAGAGGAACTTCCTCACTTTCTCTGACCCCTGTCTGTCTCAGCCATGGCCCAATGCCAGCAGGAGGGACAAAAAGCCTCCTTGTCACACTCAGACCCATGGCCTGTGACCAGGGGCTCCACTGGGTTGTTCAGTGATGTCTTTCCACCTGAGAAATGCAACAGCTCCTCCTTTCCTGAGTAACACTCTTTAGTATGAAGCAGGCTTATATGCATCCTGGTATTAAATTCCTTCACCTGAGAGATAGCTCAGCCTGTAATAAGGTATTTTCTTAAAGATAATTTTGCACCTACAAGTTGGAGCTGATAAAATAGGGGAAAAAAGCCAAATTAGGCTTTCCCTCATACAATTGCAAAAGCAGAGAAGCTACTGAAGGGATTTTTCTGCGTGTAGAGAAGGAGGAGTTTGTCCCTAAGGGTTGACAGTTACTTTAACAGTATGCATGGAAGAAAAGGATAACTGCTGGAAGAGAAAAGAATAAGTGAAAAAGAATACAATGAAATTTCATGTGACAGGCAGAGGAATTATTGATTCTACTAGTTATTTCAAAACAAAAACATTAAGAAGAAATGAGTTTTGAGAGAAAACATTAAACTCGCTTAAGACAATATCGTAGGGATGCTGCAATGCTCTCCACAAGGAAAAGAAAAACAAGTAAAGAATTCCTATTATGGTACAGCTTCCATGCAAACTTAATTCTGTTATGTTTTCACATTTTGCAATAATATTGTCATTATTATTACAGCATTTGATTTTGGAAATATTGACAAGGTCATAATTGATTTGGGTCATAATATTTTTTCCCGTTTCTGTTATATTTCCATGACAGGGCATAATACTTTCAGAAAAAAAGAAGGAAAATATGCAATCTGAATAAAAATGCAGTAAATTTTCATGCTACTATTTTCCCTGTATCTGTGGTATTTTACAATCTCAGAAAGATATACAACTACTTTATTCAGAAATGCAAATATTTACTACCATTTGATAAAGGATTTCCAAAAAAAAGTATAGTATTTCAGATGAAAGTCGAAATTCTGTATTTTTCTCCCCCATATAAAATTCTTACTTAATTGAGAAAGGTATTTGATTTGACTGAAGCTGTGCTTTTGCAAAAACAAAGCTTAGAAACTAGAATTTAAACTAAGAAAAAAAATCTTAGTATTAAATAACAGATTTTTTTTTTTTTTTTTTCATGCTGGGACATGTCTCTAGTATTTCCAACTAGAATATACTCATACATTTTACTGTTACCTTTTTTCATATTTTTAAACCACACATGTATAGTTTTTGTTTATTTTATTGCATCTTTACATATGCACACCCATAACTGTATTTTTTACTGCAATCACAATTGTGTGGTTATACAGTTGCCTGCAGAAAGATGTGTGATCTGCATCTCAGTTCATTGGTGTTTAAGATTTTCAGGACAGAGAATATTCATATCTGTGAAACCTATATAAATATATGTAAAGAGCCCTATTCAATTCTTGTGTGTTACAAACTTTCTGGCACCACCTTGCACAAAAATATCTTTTCATACCAAAAATATTGCAGAAACTAACACTGATCAGATTTGGTCTCCCTATCACATGGAATGAAAAATTTGCCGTTTAGAATGTGGTTATGTAAAAGACTGAAGCTGCAGTGTGTAGAATAAGCTTTCCTTTCCTTTGTGATTCTGTTTTGCACAAGCATTAACAATTTTTAAAACAAACAAAATAAGGATCACAGTAGTTGGCAATAACATGGAAAAAAATCCCCGCACCTAAGATAAAGGGCTGCTGAAACCAGAGACAGCCATGTCTTTGTACAAGCCTTTGCCAGGCTGCTTCCCAAGTGTGGCCCCATCTCTGGCCATGGGAAATGTTTGCCGGGAGCCATAAGTTGCCAAGGCTGCTGCTTTTCTGGTGTCTCTAAAGAACACAACCGTGGAGCAACCACAGCTCTCACTCTATTCAGCAGCAGCTCTTGCTGCCCAGCAAGCCTCAAATCCGTCATTGTCCCGGGAAGTTGTGACGCAGGGATTTGGGGACTTATGTTCACTACATGTACCTTGAAGTGTTTTACCCCAGTCTCACCTAGGCAAGCAGAAGGCAAAGGACTCTTACCTGAGCTGAGAAAGAGCAGAAGGAGAAAGGAGGCTTTGCTAATCCCCATTTTGGCCCAGCTGGAGAGTGCTGGAAGTTGTGTGTGTCGGTGCTCAAAGTTTTATTGACTCGCACTGGAGTGAGGCAGCATCAAACAAACAAGGCAGGAGGATTAAGTTAATCATTCTCCCATGCTGTTCCCCCTTTGCTGTGGTGTGGCCATTCAAACAACCTTGAATTGGATGGATTACCAAATCAGATTCAATCATTTCTACTGGATGCTATTAAATGTGAAGGCACTTTCTTGTTTTGCAGGATATGTTTTGTTCTCAAGTGGTTAAGTCTTTCTCTAATAGAGAAAAGATAGGAATAATGTTGCTGGAAAGCATGGGAAATCATGTGTCCAGGCAGAATTTAAATTTCTCTTGACACTAGAGTCCCAAAAGTAAATTCTGCCATGCATACCTGTATTGATTTCTAAGGAGCAACTATTTAATCTCATGGTAAGCATGATTATAAGACTCAGATAATATTAACTCTGTAAAATAGTTTGATTTTATTTCTTTATTAAAGAATTATTTCTCTGCTCTCTCCTTGACCTAGAGTTTTCTTTTTTTCTTTTTTTTTTAATTTTTTTTTTTTTTTAATTTGGGAGTAGGACCTAATTCTAATTTCATTTAAACTTTAGATTAAGAGGATACTCTAAACCTTAAACATTAGTTCGAAGAACCATAGGTAGCAATTTAGTGTTCTCCCTTACCAGACATTTAACGTCACACTGCATGCACAAACTCATCCAGCAAGGGTGTCAGACTTTGTTCATCTGTGTGTTATCTTGATTTCAACATCAGCTCACTCTCCATTTCCTAAGCAGACTTTACCTTGGAAAAGTTGCACTGCAGCACCATGTGATGGCTTTTCTTGCATGTTAACTCTCCGGTTTGCTTCCAAACAATTTATTGAATCAAATTTGCTAGTGACTCACCAGAAGTAGGAGCAGCATGAATATTGGATGGGGAGAACAGACTTGAATGGACACTGCTGGAACATGCAATTCAGTCTTCTGCAACTGAAGGCCAAAAGTTTACAGAATCATGAGCTGCTTCTAAAAAGGAATGAGGCTATTCACTTCTTTGTCATTCTGATTGCTTTAAGTAGAGGTTGCATTGTGTTGAGGGCTTGGGATAAAGCTAGGAGTGCAGGAGTAAATATGTGAGAGAGCATTCTAGCATGAGAACCAGACTTGCTTCTATTTAATTGATAATGTGAAAAATCTAAAGCTGATCCTGCTTGTGGTCCTCTGCTATTTTTCTCCTGTAGGCTAGGATAATACCATGTTATTTGGTTGTTTCCTGTGCTTTTAATACAGCTTGTGAACAACAGCAAAATGTGGGATATCTGTAGTAGCTTGGGATACCACTAATGTTAGTCCAGGGAAACAAAGCAGATGGGCCAGGGCTGGACTCAGTTCAGGGAAACACTTGAAAGGTGACAGAGAAAATGGGTTGGATATAATGCAATTATATGTGGGATCTAGCTTATCAGGTTTTAGGAGCTGTTACTCATTGGGAAAGAATGATAAAACAAAGGAGCAGAATACAAAGTAGGCTTTACTAGCAAACAGACTTTAGAGAGCTATTCAAGTCTAGTAGCCCCAGACTTGAATAGCTCTCAAAAAAAACAAACAAAAAAAACAACCAAAACCAACCCAAAAACATAGCCCCATATGTTTTTAACAATTTTAACCCCACTTTTAATTCTTGCTCCAGATCCTGGTTTCCTTGACTCCCTGTCTACAAACAGCATCTGCTTGCCAATCCCTGTGTCTCCTTCCCATCAGATATTATCAGATAGTGGGTTTTGTTCTTACTTCAATGCAAAATTTGTTTTCTGCTCAGCCCTGCCCTCCCCAGCATCTTTGTCACCTTCCTCATTTTTCTTTATACCCCATTTCCACTGAGGTACTTCTTGGGTTACTGTGTTACAGTGAACATCTGGTGGTCAAAGTCTACGAAAAAAGTTGGAAAAGTGGGTAAGTGCAGTTGTTTCTCCTGCACTGAGAGGTTTGAAAGGCTGTGAGTCTTAACTGAGTTTGTAAAACTCATCAACAAACAATATGTGTTAGAGATTTTAATCAGATTAGCTTTTCCTACTGGTTTTCAAAACCAAAGAAGCTAATTGTAGTAGGCAAAGGTTTGTTAACACATGTCCAGGATAGTTTGGGAAAATTTGCACGCATCATGTAAGCAAACTCTTTTGCAAGTTTTCCTCATGTTAAAGGTCTTTCAGAATCTATGCTTCTTTCTTTCCTGAACTATAACAATTGCCACTTACAGGCTTGTCTCTGGTTCTTCTCTCAATCTCACTGCCTCAACCTGATTAAAATGCACCTACAATGGTGTGGATGCTCTGAAGAAAGGAAAGAATACCTGTACTGCCATTTCATTCAAAGATGGCAATGCAAATTGGAAGAAATCTTACTAATCTCTGTGTTAATGGATCTGATCCTGGAAAACTAGACTTGTCAGCAATTGTTCCTGGTACAAAAACAGTAATTCTATAAGTTTTTCACAAGAAAATGACAAAACAGAGGCGTCTTTCATCTGCCACACTGGCATTCCTCACTGTAGTCTTGTGACAAGGATGTGACCCATCAAGGCATTGTGTTGGAAAGGTTCTCTTGTAAACTGTTGATTTATCTTTTTGTGCCTTTCCTTCTTTCCACTTTTCCCTTGGAGAGCCACACAGTATCTGTATCTCTCCCCAGTTCTGATCTTGTGGTGTTTGTTCTCATTTATTTGATCACTGTGAGGCCCACCTGTAGGTGGAAGTTTATCAGATCTTATTTCAGAGTCAGGGTACATTAGTTAGCACAGTGGTTAAAATATAAACAATAGTAGGAGGCTTTTTAAATACAAGTTGACCCTTGAAATTGGGTTTTCTGTAAGTTCAGAAAAAATATCCCCACAAAAGAAATTGCAAACAATGTCAGAACGAAGAGCACAATTTTTAAAATAAATTAACTTAAACATAAATTCTCTAGATTTCAGAATCAGAAATTGTCAGAAAATAGACAATTAGATATCACTTACTTGCTAAGAGGAAAGAACCAAAGGAAGGATTTAGTTATCTTTGAAAATCTTCAAAGGAAGGGAAAATTTCAAAAGGCATCTCTAAGGCATTGCACATCCACAAGACCAGGGTGAGCATGAAGGAGCTCGTGTAATTTCTCCAAAGAGTAATGCCATGACATAGAGCCATGAGCAGCTGGGAAATAAGGAAGGAAATTTTACTGCCTTTTCAAACACAACCAGAAAAAGCAACAAAAGTAAAACCTACATAGCCCTGATTCACAGAGCCAGAGGGAACTCTGGGCAGCAACTCCAGATGGATAATGTGAATGGCTTCTAATAACAGGAGTTACTGAATGTAAGACAGGGAGGAGTTCGGGAGGGGGAAAGGTAGCCAAGTTAAAAATAAATTCTGTCCTTGCTCTGCACATGAAAGAACACAGAGGGCAGAAGACCTGGTAGATAAACTCATCTCTGCAATTTCTGGCCACAGATGTTAATGGATCTAAGGAAGGGAAAGTTCATAACAATAAGGAGATAGAGAGAGGATGTTTTTCCAGTAGTGAAAGCTTCTATCTTTGAAATGTTCATTTGTTCTGCCTGCTGCCACATGTAAGAAACCAGCAGAATAAAGTCAGACAGACAAATGAGAAGAAGTTAGGGAGTGAGCAAACTGAGTGTCATCTTTATAGCATAAAAAAATGATTACTGAGGTTTCTGTATTGCTGAAAAAGTGTCTGGAAATACAGGGACCACACAATTGCCTTTAACAGAGGTATGGAGAGCATTAAAGCCATAAAGAATCTGACAGCCAGCTCTTAGCACACAGTGTGCTACAAGTCTTTGTACATGAGGGACAACTGCATCATGTCGCTACTAGATGACAGGGTAAAATCATTCTTAATTTCCTAGACAGAGGACATCAGAGAAACCACAGCTAAGCTAAAGGATGGTGGACAGCAGAGTGACCCCGTGTGCAGCTTTGAGTCCTGCTTGAGAACCCCAATACACAATGCCGAACACCAGCACTGCTTTAGGAAGTGGTTCAGCAGAACAGCTCCACGTTTCTGTTAGGGGGAGCATGTCCCACACCCAAACTTGTCCTTCCTTGATTTTGATATTCTCCTGCTGTACTGCTGCCACCACCCTGCCTAAAGACTGCTACCCACTCTTTACATGTGGGGCTGAACTACACAAACAGAGAAGCAGCGCGTAATAGGGCCTGAAATGCAACCCATATGTCTGATTTTCTTTTTAGTTCTGTGTTCTTCTTGGAAGAGTCTGTAAGAAAGTGAGTGTCTCTTTGTACTCAGGCTCCTCAAAGACTGGTGTGTGCCAGGTCATGGCTACACTTTTTTTGTGTTTAGCAGCCGAGCCGTTCCTGTCTCTGCTGTTCCAAGTCACAGGACTCAGCTGTGGTTGCTGTTCTGGAGACTATGCAGATGGAGGGTTGTTGAACTCTTAGCAGTCCTTTCTCTCACACCTAATGGTGCAACTTAACTCTTTGATCACTCTATTCAAAATGTTTAGGGTTACTGGAGAGTCCTTGCATGAGGATAAGGGCAATTTGGCAGCAGAATGTGGAAGAGGAAATGAAAAAAAGAAGCATAACCATTATTCCACTTCTGGTTTGAAAAGTGGAGGGGAGGCTTTGTGGAGAGATTTTGCATTTTACCTAACAATTGTCCACGTGCTTCCAAAGACCCCTGCAAATGCCTGTTATTTGTAAGGTCCTGTTCTGGTCTTTTTCCACACACCTAGGCAGGTATATGCAGTGATCAGTGCTGCAGTGTCTTGTTAACTGATGGTTACAGCTAGGGATGAAATCAGCTGTCTAGAAATGTCACTGAAATAGGATGGGTGTTTATAGTTTCTTGCTTCTATGACAGTTTCAGAAAAGAGGGACAAGGCACATCCATTTTCCACACAAAGTATATATTGAAATTTCCAAGTGCATTTTCTGCCTGTCACTTACATACAGGTTTATTCCCATGCTTGTTCTTGGCTCATTAACTTGGATAAAGGAGAGATGTTCTAACCAGTTTAATCTTATTAAAACTAAGTGTTAAATGGGTAAGGCAGCAAATGATGTTAATGTTCCACTCAGGGCTGTATGGAATGGGATCAGTTCAAGACACTGGCATCACTGAGATTTTCAACAATATGTCAGCAAGGTGAGAATATTACTTACAGGTTTAGTTCAATATTTTAACAAATTACATCTGCGTATGTATATGTGTGAGTGTGCTTATGTCTTTGAATATAACCTACTATAACATCTTTGTTTACAAATAGTTCATAAAAGTGTTTATGAAAGTTCCATTTTAATTGATGTTGTATAAAACTCCTCTATTCTTTAATCATTTTTATGTCCCTACGCAAAAAGACTTTGTCATTAGTTCCACAGCTTATGTTTGCTGAAGACAACGTCGGACAAGTTGCTTGGGTCTTCTTTTCCTGACTCTCATATAAACTCCCGAGTTAAGACCAGGAAATTTTGCATTAGAAATCATGGAAAATTTTCTGATCAGCTTTACCATTTGCTCCTGTTATATTTTAATTCGAAGTAAATTTCTGAAATATATACCACTTACACATGCCATGCGTCCCAACGACTGTAGCATATCATGTTCTATATTTGCCACAGAAAGTGCAGAAATACAAGATTCATTACAAACAGTGGGGTGGAAGGTAGGTGAAAGTGGGGTAAAAAGTTAAACAGGTGATGATATCAGCAATTGGAATTATCTTCATAACTTTTTCCAAACTTGTTTTTCAAACTCTGCCACAGCTTCCCTAGTTACAAACTACCCATTAGTCTTCTAATATCTTGTGTAAGATACCTTCTTGAAAGGAAATGCTTTTCTAGTACTCAGAAAGCTTTCAAGTGTTGCAATTGTCTACAGGCTTAAGATACAGGAAGACAAAAAAATCCAGTGGTACTACATTTGCAAATGTGACAGAGTAAGGACATACAGGTCACCAAAGCAGACCCAGACAGATGAAGTGAAAGGATGGTACTTGTGTGCCAAGAATGCAGAGTCCCATCTGATAACAAGTGCTGGTATTACCATCAGAATCAGGATCCGAGTTCCTACATTCAATGACAATGTATTGATTGTAGTCCTAGTAGTAATGTCACAGTCCCAGTAATCAAATGTAAATATGAAAAAATGTGTATTATTTAGGCACATCAAAAGACTGTAAAACGCTGGAAGTATCACTATGTGCCTGAATTAGGACAGATGACTGATAGTAAATCAGGAATTCCCATGCTGCTAGAGAACAGATAAAACTGCAGTCGTTTTCTCAGTTGGAGAAAACACTGCAAGGTTTCCAGACTGTATTCTCACAAAGGCTAAAAAAATATCCCAAGTCACAAAATTACACATAGAAAAGACTCAAATAACCATGGAATCAAGTCAAAGAGGATTCACAGAATATTGCAAAGTGAAAGCCTGACAGTCTTCAGCACCTGAGAACATCCTGTAGCAAGAGGATGGACAGTTAGTGAGTCACATGGATTTCTGGGGAAGAAACCTGATTTCTAAATGTGATGCATAATAACATGAAAATTGTTATACTGACAGTAACCCTAAATCTAACCAAAGAGCATAGAGAGGTACACTAAAAAAATGTCCAGGGAGAAAAGCCTTTTTAAAACCTTAAATTCAAGAACATTAGCCTTTGGTTTACATGAAACAGCAGCAGTATTTCAGTGACAAACATGTGGGGTTGTTGGGTTCCATGGGGAGTACGCTGCACGACTGCCCTGCTGTGATCTGTGCCTTACAGGCAGAATGTGCAAAGCCTCTGCAGGCAACAGCATCACCTAAGGGGGGCAGAACCCCAGCAGGGACAGTTCAGCATCTGCAAACAAAATACAGTAACAAATACCAGAAATTTCCATTTGACAGTGCCCGTAGGACCTGCAGAATATCTCACAGGAACCAAAAGAAACAGGAACAATTTTTGGTTCTGGCCAATTATTACAGAGAATTGGTGCCAATGTTTTTTTAAAGAACAGCACTACTGGCAGAACTTTCAAAACCAACAGTACATGGGGGATAGAAAGCAAGTGCCAGATGGCAGCAAGCCTTTTGTGTGCTTTGGGAAATGTTGTGCTCAACAAGTTCTGAGAGCATCCAAATATACTAAGCATACTGAGCTCAAGAAGAGCCTTTGGGACTATAGTACAACAGGAGAACCAGGGAGAGACACACTGAATACCATATTTGACAAAAAGACTGGTGCAACTAGGGATTGTATTATACTGGTGACAGAGGAAGGGCAGCTGGTTTTGAGTTTACATTTCAGGCTTTTCTCCAACCTTGTCTCACTGGTCGATTAATGAGGGAGATGGTAACAACAGGCTGCAGAAATGACTGTAGGCTGAAGCCCGGTCCCCTGTAACAGCCTGTTCAGACGATCACATAGAAAAAAGTGGACAAGAGCCACCACCATTTCCAGCTCCCCTGCGTGAGAGTACAAGGGTCTGTGGTAGTGTGAGAAACTCCACACTAAGGGCCACATGCTTTAAAAGGTAGCCTGTTCTTGTGGTTGTGGTAGGGATACGGAGCTAAGGGCAGACTAAATGGAAGGAGAGTAGGAGCTTGGAGAGGGAACAATATTCAGGACTTGGAAGGAACCTTTCTGCTGTCAAGAAAGGCTGTTAAAGAAGAGCTATTCTAACAGTATCATGACGAGCAAAAGAAGTTGATGAATGGATCAGAATGGAAGCCATAAATCATTGATGAATATTATCAAGGAGTAAACAGAGAGTCTGCAAATATTTTTTTTTTTTAGCTGTAGCTTTTTAAAAATCCCAAATGAAGTTTTTTCAGAGCCTGATCTCTGTAGGGCTCTTTATAGCAATAATAAAATACCTAATTACTAGATATAGATTTATAATATACTTTATATCAGGCATTCAACAGGAAGACTAAAAAAACTATAGATATCCTTTTTCAGATTACAGGCCCATAGCAGGAGTGCATTTCTTTCATATGTAGGTCAATATATATTCTGTTTCGAAGTGGTATGTTTTTAAGTGTTTTTCGCTAGTGTTGTGAGAGTGGCTGGAATTGGTCACAAAAAGCAGACCCATCACACTTTCATCCAACTCCTGGCAGCTCCTACACCAGTCCAGCTTTCCATTTTCTTACCCAAGGCAGCAGCTGGATTTGGCTGCTGCTTTCTTATTCCTGGAGCGTCTACAGAAAGGGAGGTAGATGCTAGTGATGGGTACAGGATCAGGCCTGCCTGATTTGGGGTAAAGTTCCTTGCACAGGGAAGACCTTGTACAAAGAGACAGGCCAGCTGCTTGCATGTAGCAAGGACAAAAGTGGGTGTTTGAACACAGAGGAAACCACTTTCCTCAAAAAGCATGCCTCAAAAGAGAGAGGTGAAGAAGGAACCTTAGAGCTGCTGCCACATGCAACATGCTTGACTTACACAGTTACAACACTCTGGCAGACAGTAGAAATTGGTCAGGTTGGCTATTGCTTTGCAGGAGCTACTTATGCTCAGCCAGTAATGGTATTTATTTAAGATTCTTATGAATTACTTCATAATGTTTAAAACAAGTTGTAATACTCAGAATGTTGTTTCTAACACAGGGACTGCTTTTCAGAAAAGTTAGACTGCATTCAGATTCAGTGGGAAGACACTGCATTCTTGATCTAAGAAACAAAACTAGGAATTTGGACAAAACCAGGATTTGATGGCTGGGTACAGTCCAGTCACTAAGAGGTGACTCAATGTTGGAAAAATCTGTCCTTATCCTGGCCAACCTGAGGTCTTCCAGTTTCAGCCTAGGGAGGAAAAGAGAGTATAAAGTGACTCTTCTAGTGATGGAGACACTAGGCATGCAAACAGCAAAATCGTGACAGCAGTAATACTGCAACTCCAAAGGCCTCAAAACGGGGCTGACACAAGGGGGTGAGAGTTTTATTCAACTTGCTGGAGTAAAATAATTGGGAGGGGGGAAAAAGTTGTTTCCAAGCATCCAGGCCATTCTCTTGGTCTGAAGATCTACCAGTCATGGATTTGGGTACATCCCCAGATGACTGTGAGGCCAGTTACACACACAAACAATATATCCATTGACCTGCTTATACTCAAAGTTAGATTATTCTCACCTCACAATTATCAATGCTTCCAAAACCAAATCCACCTCAAAATTAATGATTTTTTACACTTCTATTCATAAATTCAGGGCGACATTTATTTCATTTTCAAGTACAGGGAATACTATTAACCATAAGATACAATAGAGATATTCAGGAGGTCTGTTACTCTGCATTAAAACTTATTGTATAGCTAATAAACAGCACAAAAGGAAAATAATTTAATTAAAACATATGCAAAGATGCACTAACCATACAAGGGGAACAATGGTATCTTGAAAAGCTAAAAGCTGTCAATGCAGCACTTCCTTACAGAAGTATTCTAGCTCCATTATCTAACGTTTTCAGACCACTTCAGAAAAATGAGACTTAATGACATGTGCTGTCACACTGCCATCCTGTGGCAAATTACCCGAAGTTTTCTGGGAACATAAGTTTTCCAAATGATAAACTGCTCTCAAAAAGACTTAGCATTGTTGTTCTGAGGACAGGAAAGCTTAATTGGAGATCTAGATATACCTCAGGAGATGTTGCTCAAGAAACATTAAATCTACTGAAAACAGAGTAAAATTTTTCTTCAGAGGGTTCATGATCTCATTGTCTGGACACACAGTTAGAACCTGTGGCTCCTGAAACCTAGTTTTCAGGCAGTTAAACAAAATGAGTTTACCTTCTTTTCCTCATATTGCAAAATAAATAGATATTCTAGTATGTTGAACATATTGGTACACAATCTGAGATATGAGGGAATGTTAATGCAACTCTCCTAATAACTTCAGCCCATTTAAAATGAAAAATAAAACTGCATATTAAAAATTTAGGAGTTTTACATTTGCTGTCAATACAGATCCCTAGGATTGTGCCACTTCATAATTCCAGCCTTGCTTCAAGTCTCTGCATTAATATGATGACTAAGACTTGATTTCCTTAAAACATTTTAAAGTCCTAAACTGGAAACATTTTCAAAGAAAGAAGAAGAAAATAGGTTTCTTCAAATGTTTTGCTGAATTTTTAAGTAAGACTTTTTTTTCTTTTCTTTTCTTCTTTTTTTTTTCCTTTTCTTTT
>VZRN01000256.1:596213-641517 GCA_013397935.1 Dasyornis broadbenti
TGGATGGCGCAGCTGGCGAGGGTGCCCCGAGTGACCCCGAGAAACCCTGTCGGGCAGGCGGAGCAGGCGGCCTAGCGCGACCCGCGTCTTGTCGCTGTCCGGTCCCGGCGAGGCGCGGTGGCACGGGGCAGTGCCGCGGGAAGCTGTAATCCCCAGATCGGTGGTGTTTCCTCCGCGCTCTTTACGGGCTTTATAGTTCACGCCGGTGACATTGCGTGGGCAGTTTATAGTGAACATACAGTGCTTCTCCATGCCTGGCACCTTGGACTGTGAAGCGGGGATGCGTCCCTCGCATGAGGAGTGCGCATCAGCATGCACATCACATCCTCGTTGAATAATCCCATCGGTTAGTCCAGTTGTGGTGTGTGGTGGGAATGTTCCTTTATAGCTTTCAAATGTACCACTATTCTTCCAGGCAAAGCAGAACGTCACACTGGAAATTAAAATACTTGGGGTGGTGTCTTGCTGAGAACACGTTTTCATAATTATCGTCTATGATAAGACAGAAGCTTAAAACTTAATAACAATAAAAGTCGGCTGTATTTCCTTATGTAGAACTGAAGTCCCTCATTTTGCCATCAGGGCAGACAGAGTCTGTTAGCAACTTTCTCTTGATGAAAGGTTCCAAATTTCTGGGAGAAAAAACCCAACAGTTCCTCTGAAGCAAAACCTTTCTGATATGTTAGTACTAGAAAACTGAGGGTAGCACCAGCTTTTTAAAAACATCTTTTTAAAATTATTAATCATTATTTTTTAATGAGCACAAAGTTTTTACAGGCATATCTAAACTGGAAGAAAACTACTGCACTTTTATTAGTGTTTATTTGACATGCAAGGACAGAGGTGTTTACCTGGTCTGTCAGTTAAAGCTGTCTGTCAGTTTTCTGGCCTTAAATACTGAACTTTCATTAATAAAATCAGATTGTTTTTTGATGTCAGATTTGTCAATCGTGAAGAGGACCAGATTCATCTCAGTGTTATTTTGCTGTATAATTCTGGGTTGAAGCTCTTTCACATCTCTAAGTAGTTATCCCCACATGTAGCTTAATTAGAAACCAAGTAAAACCCAAGATTTCCCTCTATGATCTAAAAATGAGAAGTAAACAAGGGCTGATGTTCTACTTGTTTTCAGCCACTGAAGTTTATACTCACTTAACTGCGACAAAAGAAAAATGAGGAATTTAGTTCAGGAAAATCCTAAGTGGGCAATTGTATTTTGTCAGCTTGGTTTCCTAAATGGTCATAATTAGGAAATTTGTCACTTCCTATTATGTAGTGCAAATTCTGTATGTTCTGTTCATTAGAGTATAGGTTTGATTTATATCTTTTTTTAGTGGCCAGTAAAAGTGGTTTTTTTGTGTGGTGACCTTTGTGGCATGTTTAGCATAGAGAATTCCTGTGTTACGGATGTAGAATATGGCAACTCAGTGAGTGTTGTAAAATATTGTGAAAAGAGCAAGAGTTGAATGTAGAATCACTCTTATAAATACAGATAGAATATTGGAGAAGAGCAAACTGAGTTGTTTTTGGAAAAGTATAGTAATTCTTGGAAATTTGGGCCTTATGAATCTGTTTTCTGGTTTATTCCTGGTGGCTGGAATATGCCACTGTTCCAGGTATGTGTTTTTGTTGGTCCTGGATTGTATTATATTTACTAACATGGAAGAGATCCAATCTGATTAGGTAAAAAGGCATTTTACAAAACTAATGATAACCGAGCTTCGTCAGACTGGGGCATGGTGGTTGCTGAACTTTGTTATACGATTAAATCTCTCCTATTCTAAGGTGAGATTACCCTAAGTAAACAGCCTTGTTCTTATCCTAGTTGATTAATGATCTATATTTGCATAAGCCTGATAGTTGCTTTAATGCACCATGTCAAAGATCATGAAATTCTAAATTGGAAATGCATGTTAAATAATACTGCTGTCGTTAGAGGACTTAATTTTATTACCATAACGGGGTAGACACTTACTGAATAAATAAACAGTGATGCACTCCTTGGTGAATTGGAAATTATGCATTTCACAGAGAGTGCTTGTAGATGTGCGGTGAGCCTAGCCTTTGGTAAGATGTTTGTCCCATTATAATCAAAAGTATCTGCAAAATTAATTTTTTAACCAACCTATGGTTAAACCTATGGTTTGTTTTTTGTGGTTTTTTTTTTTNTGGACTAATTTATTTAACCTTTGACCAGAAATATATTTCCGTATGCACTTTTCTCATTTTGCTTTTGTGTTCTATATTGTCTCTCAGATTTTTTGCTTTAAATTTAAGAGCCTTCAGTGTTTTATTTCTTGTTTGTAATTCATTTTTGAGTGTTGAGTGTTGAAAACACTCAACTAATCCTAAGATAATTTTCCATGTTCCTGTGGCTCTCAGTCAATGATTAAAGGGATAGAATCTGCTGTATTTTATAAATGTATTTAGTTTTCTACTCTTCTAAATTAGCCATTGTGAATTCCATCCAATTCTATCACATTCATTGTGAATTTCTGTCCAGTTTTGAATTGACTACGTGGAAAACAGGACTTAGTAACTGTAGTACTTTTAAAATGCCGATTTGATGTAACTAAGGATAAATTGTAAAAGCAGTTTTATTTATCAGTGGTGTCTTCTCTTTTCATTTATTTTAAGAAGTGTTATTTTTAACAGTTACTGGTTTAGTTGTGACAGTAAAACTTTGCTTTAGGAGTCAGAACATGTTTTAGATAATGAAAATATTACAACCGCATCAGTGTCATTTTAAAGCATATTGCAAAACTAAACTTTTTATTCTTCCAATGAAGTCCATTTGGCTGTCCTTGCTCTTTTCAAACATCCTTAGATCGTTGGATACTTAGTATAAGTGCTAAAGACATGAAGTAAACTAATTACTCTTGGCATCTGACTAATGAGCTGCTCTATAATCGCAAACCAACCTGAACACTTTGCCTTTTTTTCCTTAATTTGGTTTAGTTTGGATAGCAGCAAACCAAAGCAATGTAAGTACTGAGTGAGAAATGACCCGAAAATAACAGGCCTGTGCAAGTAACACTGTGAAAGAGATGAGAGAGATGTGAGGATTTCATGGTGCAGATGCTTGGGGACTCAAGTGTAGCCTCAGCACTTTCCTGTGCTGATCAGCTTCTTTTTCACTGCTGATCAGCTCCCTCAGCCTCAAATCAGAGTGGCTGCGTACAAACTACCTATTAATAGTGAGCCATAATAACTCCTAAACCAGGAGTTATTTAGACTATGCCCAGTATCCAGGCATAGTCTAGATGAGGGTTAGGTGGCTTGGACCAAAATGGTGCGAGAATAATACAACCCCATGTCCTGACTATTTAATGCTCTGTCTTAATTTGTTAGGATCAGTGTAGTCTGGGTGTCCAGTGAATGTGAGTTACTGGTGTCTAGCAGGAGGTGTTACCTAGGGAGAACTTGGAGCTGTTACCTGATGGACTGTGGGGGACATAAGTACCGTGCTTCCTTGCATGGAAGGCTGAGGGGAACATCACACCTTCATAGGAACTTACGTTTCATTAGTTCCACTGTTTACAAAACAGCTCTTAGTATTAGAGTTTTTTGGAAAACAGTCTGAATTTTCTTGATGAAAGGATAAAGCTGTGTAATATTTTTATTTGCCTTCATTCTTTGTTTGGATTGCATTTGCAGGCTTTTCTCCACAACCAGGAGGGCCTAACATTTTTTTTCTTTAGAGAAATGAGTTTCATGTATTTGCTTGTCTGCTTTATGAAAAGTACAAATGCTTTATGTAAACATAAATATTTAGAGATTTGTAATAAATGTAGATTTGCCAGCAGATACAACCCTTTACATTGAAAACTATCAGCTGACTACAATGTGACTTCCTCAATGATGCTGTCAGGATAGGAATCTGATTAAAAAGGCTTCATCATAAATCATTTCTTGGGTCATCATTATTTAAATAAACTGTTGGGTTTTTTAGAAGGTTGAAGGACTGCAGTGCTGAATTATTTGGCTGCTGTCCAGAAATGTGGCTAATTAGACTGCTGTAGTGTTGTTTTTTATTTACCCTCAAATAATAAGTATCAGAGCTGGCATTTGATTGTGGAAAACTTCTAATAATTTAGACAAATAAGGAAATATTTGTTTCTAAATAAAACATACTCATCCCTAGTATTAATTAGCACAGATTCAATTATTAACTTCAAGTCTATAGACCACCTATGCTAATGAAAGTTGTTAAATACCTTAAATAGAATGGTGAATTCTGAGGAAGAAGCAGCTGTTGTGTTGAGCCACTTCTAACTGAGCACTGAAAATGCGAGCAGGTAAGGATACTTTGTGTTTGATTTCCAGTACATATTTTATAGTTAGAACTAGATGCAAATGATAGAAGTTATTTCTCTCCTGTATAAATCTTTAATGCTGCATTGGCTCCTTTTTGAGTGCATTATTATAGCTGATTTTCAAAGTGGCGTTATCTTTTTGTTTGAAATTCAGGGTATAAAAATTGTAACAACAATGCTAAATATGCTGTAGCTGAGGATTCAACAGCCTTTTTCAGTGGTGTGCCAGGCTGCATTTTGAGTTCTTAGCTACAAATTAAGCATTACCTGAGGGGGGCTAGAATGTCTACTGCTTCAAGGGTTGAAATGCTTCTGGTGACAGTATCATGATTCATAGAAAGGCAGAGTGCCAGCTCCTGGCTCTTACAGGTCTGTCTCAGGATGGTGCTTCTCTGGGTTACAGACCCAGTAAGAACCCAGAGCTGCTACTTCTCCTGGAAATCAGTGTGTCACCTCTGCTCATAGAAGAGGGAGGGCAATAATAATGTGTCCTCTGCTTTGGCTAGCCCAGGATTTCTACTGAACCGATGTGCGTGCTCTTCCAAATGTGCGTTCGTTAGGAAACAGAGTAGATGGTGCTGACTTCAGCAGCAAGTGAAAGACAAGTGTGTGTGTCTCTGCAAAGCTGCTGAGTTATCCTTGTATGGGTTATGTTGTCAGTAGAAGTTCTTAACTGAATACTAAGTGAATTTTGTTGGTAAGCTTTCCCTGATAAATAATTCTCATCCTTTGCAATTTTAAAGCATGATTATTGACTTTTTAAAGCAACAGTGATTATTGAGATAGCAAGTCATACTGTTGGTTTCTTTTTGCAGTTGAAAGTGAGGCAAAGGCAAAAACCAAAGTCCGCTTTGAGGAAATCTTCAGACGCCATGCTGGCCTAGCAGACGCAAAGAAATCAAAGAAAAAGAAGTTTGACTGTCAAGAGGGTATTGTGGTGAGTTAGAATACATGCAGGCTTTGTTTGGCTGCTTTTCTTAACAGAAAAAACATAATGAAAATGTAATGTAGAAAGGAGATGTAAACATTTTTTAAAAATAAAGTGTGAAGTGTGTTTCTGCACATATCCCTTGTTTATGGTGTGGCTTTTATTTTTTGTTTGTGTACCAGCAATGCATCCTTCTAACTTGGGGGTATGCCAAAATTATATACGCTATAACACTGGTAAAAAGAAAGTGGCACATGATGCATACACTCATTTAATGTCCACCAGTACTTTTTCATCCATTCCTTTTTTCATAAAATTTTTCAAATTCAGTACTCACTTTACTGGGAGTTAATGAGATGTTGGAGGGCTAGTAGAATTATGTCTGTGAAAGGATTTAGTTTTGAGAGTACTACATCTGTGTAATACAGGTATGTCTATCTAATACAGCTGTGAATTGAGAGCTGATGAGGAAGTATAATAATATTAGAGATAATAATTAACTATTACATTTTCTAATTTTTTTTTTTCCATTTGATCTCAGTAATCAGTGAATTTCTGCATGTGCTGACATTTGTGTCTTGAGTGGTTCTGTGTTTATGTGTCGACTTTTTAAAAAAGATTTTGACCTTAGCTTGTGACTTTGCAGATTAGGAAGGATTCTATCATCCTGACTTTATAGTTAGATGACATTTTTGTTTGTGATATATCTGTCATTAAAATAGCCTCGAAATTCTTGTGAGTTATGGTTCCCATTGTAGTCTTTTTCCTAAAGAGGAGAATAAAAATTCAATATGAGTCTATATATACCTGATTATTGACTTGGAAGATTTGAAATTTGGAAAGAAAGCAATTTAGTTAGAAGACAAATGTTCTGGTTTTTTTATTTTCTTCCTGATAGATTTTATGTTTTCAGTCTTTTTTCTTACAATTGTATCCCTATCAGATTCTGGAAGTGAATGTTCCTTCTTTAATACTCATTTAAGACAAATGAGAGGTGTTTTATGTAATATCATAAATCTTACGTGTAGTTATATATATTAAGTATATTCAGAATAGATATATTAAACTCAGTATTGCTATTTGGTCTTAGATTCAAAATTTGAAGTTGGATTTTGTGTAGATTTTTTTAAAATTCCTTGATGTAAGTGGTATTTAGTCAATAGTCTATATAAAGAATCAACTTGCTGTCTAAAAAATAGCAAAGAGTATTTTCCTTTTTTGCTGGCATATATGTAAGTAAAAGACTAAATTCTTCTTCAGTTAAGTCTACGTTTTTATGAAATGTGAATTTTTAATTCTGTAATATATAATTATTTTGGAGTATATAATTGTATGTTCATATGCAACTACATATTACTCATAAATATTTTAAACTTGCTTTGGTTTTAAAATTGCTTTCCGTTCCAGAAGTCTCTGTGGTAAAACACTAGTGTTTTGAAATTATGTAGAAACACTTAAAATCACAGTGACCTGAATCAAAACTTAGTGGTATGCAAGCAAATTAAGAAGCATTTTTGGGATCAGTGTGGAAGCCCAAATCTCTGGCTTTGTTGAAGCTATAGATTTTTACCAATTCAACCACTTAAACATTAAGATCCTGAGCAGAATTTGTATTGAAATCTACTACTGACCATTTGTAGTGTTTCCTTAAAGCGTGACAATGTTGCAGGAGCTCAAGTTGGTATTTTCCATGCTGGTTGCATTCAAGTAGAAATTTTTCTAAAAGCTGCAGCAAATAAACAGTCATTTCTCTGTAAGAAATAAATGTGTGTGGGAGTGGAAGAGTAGGTAGATGGAGGGGGTTGGCTGGTTTTGTTCCCATTTTCTTCAGTTCATATGATTTGACTGTATAGTTTCACATATCTTGAAATAATGTGAAATTTGTCAGTGATGGTTAGCTTCGTGTCACGCGCTTGCCATAAATGGTCTCCCAGCTTTGATCAGATACAGGTCATGGTTCAGAGCCTATTTCCACTTGAAATGTTCCAGTCTACTTCCTTCCTTTGTCTTTGCTCTAGCCATTCTTAAAGATTAATAAGACTTTTCCCCTTGTTGTCCACTGTTTCTTTGAAACCTGAGTTCTGGAGCTACAGGTAGTTGCTGTGGTTTTAAATGGCAGAAGTGAAGCTAAGGGGAGTGCCTGCCAGCTTGGCTGTTCTGCTCTGTGTGCCCATTGCCTGGAGAGCCTTCCTGGAGAGCAGGGAAGCAGTCTGGATGGAAGAGGAAAGGTTGATATCTGTAGGGCAGGATGAGTTTGAAGCCACAACTGATAGGAATGAGGGGTTAGTCATGGAGATAAAAATACACGTCAGCTGTGGCCAGTGGAAGCTCTGCTTTTGTGTTCTGTAGCCACTGGGGCAGTGGGTGTGAAGCCTAAAGGCATGGTGGAAAAAACAAACAGTTGAGACAGTCAGAAAGTGAATTTGCTAACATCTCTTCTAGGGCAGTCACCATATTTATTTTTTACCAGTTGTGCCTCCTATTAGAACTCATTAGAATGAGGCAAGCCTCAGGTCGGGCAATGTCCAGGTACATTAGTCTGTCTGAAGTCAGCATGAAAAAGATTGATTCGGTTCCATCTAAATTCTGTGGCAGAAAAGAGGATGTTTAAAAATGTCAGTGAAATTTTCTACCAGATGAAAAGGAAGATCCCTTTATGGAGGCAAAAATTTCTTCCCTAGACTGTAGTCTGATCAGATTACAATATTGGGATGGACAGACATTGGTAACTCAGGTTTTGTATTCAAGGCAGGATTGCAACAGATTTATTTGGTTTGTAGGCTGAAAGGCACTGAATAGTTGTTGAGCTTTCCACTGGATTTTACCCCTTTGTTTCTTGTGTGTAAAATAGGAGAACTGATAATAGTTGATCCACACATTTTCTCAATGTTTTCTGGCAGAATTTGATAAATTTCCAAGCCCACTTTATCTTTAAAGTTCTTTTAGCTCTCAGTGTCCATATTTTATCACCTTACACAAGCAATGGCAGTAAAATTGGTTTCCTAGTGCTTTAAGATTTTCTTAAACATCCCACCCAACAAGCATTCATCACAAATACATTCATCATCAATTCAGTTGTGAGTAAATGGTCTTTTACAGCCAGTACATATCAGCTTCAATGGGCTGGCAGTGTCCATCCCCAGTTTTTCAAGGTGTGCCTGTTTTGTGGGCAGAAATTCAGGTGCCTCTGTAAATCTGGTTGCATGAGTTTCCAAACACCTGTGACAAGCTCACTTGATACGTTGTCAGCTTCCACTCATGCATATTTGAGAAGCCCTTTTGAAAAGGTGTAAAATTCTTGGGTGGTGTCCCTGCTATGAGTTCTGGGTCATGAATTGCAGTGATGTGACCTGGGGTTGACTGCTTGTGGTGTGAGCCTTGAGTGTCAGCCCATGTGCGTGCACTTTGGCTTGCGCCCATCTCCTTCTCCTCTCAAGCCATAGTGCAAGCAAGGCTGTTTTCAGGGGAGAGTGTTTCCTCTGCCCTGGTGTTGTAATGTGGCCACAGAGCTGTTTTGAAACAAAACCTTCTTATTTGTTCCATGTTTTAAGCTGAGAAAGGTTCAGGTCAACAACCCTCTGGAGTTACTCCAGAGACAGGCATGTCTTTCTGAGCTGCTTTTCCAGCCTAACTCCTTTCTCTAACTTGGGTCAGTGTTTTTTTCAATTGATGATTGCTCTTAGTTTATATTTCTAAGTCCTGTCTTTCAGACAGAGAATCTATACCAGTATCCCCACCTCCGCCTGAGTCCTAATCTGAAGGTTTTTATGAACCTCTTGGCTTTTACTTTATTGTTTTGTAACTTCTTCACATCTTTCCTCTCGGTTTAATTATGACATGTAATTATAACATGTGGAGAAAGTGGCCTGAATTAAGATCATACAGGCTGTTTATCTGAGGAATTTATGTTTGAACTGCTGAAGCAGTTTTGTGCTGCCTGCAGTATCTAATTAACATTCCTGGAATTTGCTGTAGTTTGAGACTGTGGTTTGTTTCCATTATAAGGAAATGGCCTCAATTTGTACCAGAGGATGTTTAGATATTAGGAAAAACTATTTCATGGAAAGGATAAGTCAGCATTGGAACTGGCTGCTCAAGGAAATGGTGGAGTCACCATTCCTAGAACTGTTCAAAAGGCATGTGAATGTTGCACTTGGAGGGATATGGTTTAGTGGTAAACAAGGTCATGGTGGGTTAATGGTTGGACTTGGTGGTCCTAGAGATCTTTTCCAACCTGAATGATTCTATGAATCTATGATTTTTTTTGTTTTTTGTTTGTAGGCAATAATAAAGAATGAGTTCTAGTAAATATTTCAAGCCAGTTTTCACATCAGGTAGATTCCTTTAAGGAGATTATTCTTGCATATCAGAGTTATTTTAGAAACTCTTGTCCAGGTCAAAGATGAAGGCTTTTTGCTTAGGATTTCTCAAATAATTCTACTACTTGCACTTAGTGGATTAATGTTTTATCAAAGACATAAATCAGTGTGCCCTTTGTTATTGGCCACTGTTGGGTCTTAATTGTGTTTTAATCTTCATTTCTCATACTCTACAGTTAAAGTTATTCATAGAAATAAAGATAAGGAAATAGACAATCTTATTAGGAAGCATTATTCTGTTTTGGGGTTTTTTTCTTGGTTTATACAAAGCTTGATACTTTAATTCTTTTCTTTACTGTGTTCTGTATTTCAAGTTATTTCTATGAAATTTTCCACAGCCTCTTAAATTATTGACTTATAAATATTATGTGAGTGGTTTGTTTAATCAAGTAAAAGATGAAGATACAAGGACAATTTTTTCTACTTACTATGCATACTGTCCCTTCTTACAAATGTTTGAGGCAAATATGATTCTGTAACTGGGAGAAGTTTCCTAACTAGAAGGGAGCAATGTCTGTGTTTACTGAGGAAGAAGGTCTTGGCAAATAAAACTTTGCATGCAGATACATATATTTTCTCCAAACTTTTAAATTTGCTTTCATTGTATTCCAAAGCCCTATCTAATGTTTCATGTTGAGACTCTTAACATTCTGTAAGACAACAAAGTAATTTAACTTCAGTGACTTTATAGAAGTTACATTGAAGAACAGAGATCTCTGTTGACCTCCCTAAAGGTTTAGACCTCAGTTAATTGCTGTGTTCTTTGGCATTATCATAGAATCATAGTTTGGATTGAAAGGGGCCTTTAGGGTGATCTAACCCAAATTCCCCACCATGATCAGGAACATCTTGAACTACATCAGGTGGCTTAGAGCCCCTTCCAACCTGACCATGAACATATCCAAGGAGGCAGGGAGTTGGCGTTATAACCTTTAGTAACCAGAAATAGAAACTTGAAGGAGAGGGGAAAGTTTACAATGTGTTTTCTATAAAACCACTGAAAATTAGCAGAAGAAATACTCAAACAAATGCATTAGCTGACATTTCGTTCCGACAAGCAGCTTTCAGTACAAGAGACTACAAACAGTCAAGCCTGAAATCTGTCTCTAACTTGAATTTTCAGTGGATGAAAGTATTTGTTTTTGTGTTGCATGTAGTCTTCAAGTCCTCCACAGTGTAAAACATTGACATCTGTTTATGGAGTAGACTTGTTGATTTCCCTTTTTTACTAGATATACATAAAAGTCATATGAAAACATAGTGAAACATTGAGGATGAGGTGCCCAAACACCAAATGTTTTTTTTCTCAGTGTGAATTTTCTGTTGACTTTCAATCTGTCACTTATCAAATTGAAACAACAAAATAATCACATCTTTGATTTAATTTTACTTTTTATAATGTTGCTGAAAGAATAACATGAAGTACGGTATTTATCCTTAGAACGTTATTTTTAGTACAAGTATGTTTTATGTTCTTTTCATTTATAGCTTGACACCTTTAGAAATAATATTGATCTATTGAAAGAAAGTGTGAATGATGAAGCAATTATAAACAACACATATAATCCTGAAGAAGAGAGCCCCAGATTTACAAAAAATAAATTGAGAGAGAAAGCGTCAATTGCAGAGAAAATAAACAATGATGTTGTTAGTGGAGAGGAGAACAAGCAGCAAAAGTCGAACAGGAAGAAAAAGAAATCACTGTTACAAGACCAATTTAATGAGGAGGAAGATCTGTATGATGCTAAATTGGGGAGTTTTGAAAAAAAGACTAATGATTTTCCAAAGAAGAAAACAAAAAGTAAATCACAAACAGATGTACCTCATCAAGAAGGTGATAGAAAGATCAAAAATTCCTTGACTGAAGTGAGAAATGTAACTGAACTAGAAGAAGAGGAGCAGCTAATTCAAGCCTATCAGCTGCATGTGGCTGAGGAAGAGGCAAATGCAATTAAAAAGAAAATGAGAAAGAAACTTAAAGAACAGATGTCTGAATCTACCTCAACTGTTCAAAGGCATGAAGTTGCATTGAATAATGAAGTGGGCAAAAAGAAGAAAAAGAAGAAAGAGCGAGCAGTTTTAAGTGAAGCTGAAACAAGGTAACATGACAAACTGTACACCGTGTGTCTATGAATCTTAAGCAAAGTGTTTCATTTTAAGATAGGCAGAAGCTTTCTGATAAATTGTCCATATTTTCTAAGTGATTAACTGGATGATTCTGTTATGAAAAAAGTAGTACCAAATCCTTTCTCAAAAGGCTATCATGGTTATTATTTAGCTCATGGATTCTTTTTAACATTGTTTTTTTTAAATATCCTCCATTGCTGTTTGATGTTTCTTTGCTGTGGAACTCACTCTTAACTAACTTAAGATAGTTTTGTGCATGATTTTTTTTAGTGATAAATGATGGTCCTGATCAGCAAAAGAGTATTAGCTTAACTCTATTCACATAAATGGTTCTGCAATTGCCTGGAAATTAGGGGGAAAGGAAAGGGGCAGAGTAGTGAAAAAGGCAATATACTAATGGGAGCTGGGGACTGTTATGTTTTCAAGATACATAGATGATGAGTTGCAGAATTTCAAGTGGATTAATAATGGCAATGAGTAATTGTATCAATATACACAGTGGACTGCAGTTGCTGACAGTGATCCATTACCTTGCAGCGCAATGTCCCTTTCTGAGCTGCAGCATCATGCAGAAGAAGGTGACAATGCAAGTCAGTCACTTGAAAGACTATTTACATCAGAAGGACAGAAACTGGAGGAAAACATGGATAAACAGAAACCTAAAGTGAAGAAGGTTAAGAAGAAAACCAGAAAAGGTCTGCCAACAAAATGTTATAATACTGTACTACTTTTCTGTGCTTTTTTTTGTGCTGCCACAGAAGTATTTGTCCATAGCAGTAACACAGAAGTGATTGAGCTGTTTGAGTTACTTATATTTCTTTAGTTACTTAATTGTAGTTTTGTTCTTCCAATTCTGAGGCTAATTTGTGAGGAGGTTTATTTGATAAATCAATCTAAAATCTTAAATTAATTTACTCTAAGTAGTTTTCAGTTGAGACATAGAAGTTATTATGTTCCAGTACTGATTATTTATTTTACTCCAATTTATAGAAGAAACCACGGAAGTTGCTGCAGAAAATGATGAGGAAATTAAGAATTCAGAAATTTCAACTCAGTCTAAATTTGATTTTGGCGATGATCTTGTTTTGGGAGTTTTTATCCATCGATCGGATCGACTTAAAATCGATCACTTGGTGTCTCATCCTGTGATTAAAATCCATATTGTTGATCAGAGAAGTGGCTTATATGTCAAGAAGGATTACAGGTGACTTTTAATAAACTCTTTCTATTATCAGTGATTACAATAAGTAGATAGACTCTTCCATAGAAAATTAAATATGAAAATGAAAACAATGGGGAATTTTAAGCTTGTGTAATTGTTCATTAGTTTCCACGTCGATGATAATGTATATATATATACACCTACAATAAATGACGGTGATATTTTTCTTTTCCTTTTGGCACTTTTAAATGCTCTGCACTGTTGTTTTACTCTTGAGGCTCTCCAGGAAAGTGGTCACAGCACCAGCCTGACAGAATTCGAGAAGTGTTTGGACAATGCTCTCAGGCACATGGTGTGACTCTTGGGGATAGTGCTGAGCAGGGCCATGAATTGGACTCTGCTCCTTATGGGTCCCTTCCAACTCAGTATATTCTGTGAATCTGTGATATTTGCAACACAGTTCTTTCTGTATTCTTTCCAGAGGCAAAATTTCTTGAGTCTCAAAAACATGTAAAAGTCAAGATTAGAATAAGTAAGGAAAATTCTTGTAGTATAAATAGCACCTGCCTTTTCTTTGTTATGAAGAACTTTTAAAATCCTTAAATGAAGTTTAGTTCTTTATATTTCTAATTACTTCAGTTGCTTGTTTCCGCTGTCATTATGCATAATGTTTCTGAAACCAAATTTTAATGGGGTTTAAGCAGTAGACTCCACCATGATTATTATGCATAAATTTGCTAACAGTAACTTAATTGTTAGGATTTTGAACTTCAGCCTGTAGATTTTTATAACCATTGCAAATTGTCATAAATTTTGGGTGGGTTTAGAACATTTTTTTCTAGAATCAAACAAATAGTATCTTACATGTTTCTTTACTTTCAGTAACTGAAAATAGTGTTTGGTTTGAGGTTGTTTTTTAAGTGCTCTAACAATTGTAATTCTTTTGAAATTTTCAAACAGCCAGAGGGAAGTTTCATCTTATGAACAAGAAGAAATAGAGCACATTCTTCCTATTATGACACAACCGTGTGACTTTAGAAAGTCTAAATCAACAATTCCAGAGTGGGAAGAGCAAGTAATATTTAAAGAGCGTTTTACTTATTTTATTCAAAACACTGAGGAAAACCCTCAAGTTATCCTGTTTTTTGAGGTAAGGTTAAATATTTTGCATCCAATTTATGCACATTCTGATTTTTTGGTTTGTTTCTTCAGCAGTATATATTTGACTGATTCAGGTGTTTTATCTCAGTTAAGCTGGGTTCATAGCATAGCTTTAAGATACAAAATCAAATGGAGATACCAAAAAGCGGGGTTTTTTTATGGAAAAGGATCCTGTTTGGATGGTAATAAGGAATACGAAACCTTCTTATAAAGTCAGCTCTCAAACTTCTGGGAAAGGCTGGTAAGATATGGAGGATATAATTCTTTTCACATTCTTGAAATCTGAAAAGAGGTTTAAGTACAAGAAACTCAAAGGTAGAATTTGTCTGCATGTAGCAACACCTCATTGTACCAAGGATCAAGCTACTGCATTGTTCCCATTAACATTTTACACATCTACCTCTCCTGTCCTAGTCTTTATAAAGTAATTATTCATTTGTCCTCCAATACAATTATGTTTAAAGGAGAGATTTTAAGTTATATATTCAACATAATTTTGAGCCTAAGTATTTCAATATCTGTACAGAGAGGTTCTGTAGTATTAACTTTAAAATGGGAACCTAATATAATAAATATTTTTTCATTCCTTGTTTTTTTTTCTATTTCAAATAGGATGAATATAATTTTTTACCATATGTTTCTTAAAGTTTTGTGATGCTTATAAATGAACACATTTATAGAATTAAGAGTCCTTAGTTGCTTAACACAAAATTAATTATATTTGTATGTAAAGGTTCTTCATGAAAATCCCACTAATGTTGGGACCCAAAGTATGATTACACTGAAAGAAGGCTGTTTGACTTCAGTGTGATTTATGAAAAGTCAATTTGAAGAAAGTATGATTCTAGGGGGCTTTTTATATACCAGGTTAACTTCCAGGAGTAGGTAAATAAGGGAAAATTCTGGTCCCTGACAGAAAAATTAAGACTCTCATGGGCATCCCTGGAAGTGTTCAAGGTGAAGTTGGAGGGGGCTTTGAGCAGCCTGAGTTAGTGAAAGATGTCCAAGCCTATGGGTCAGAACTCTGTGATCTTCTAAGGTTCCTTCCAACCCAAACTATTCTATGACTGATTCTATGACAAAACTGATAAAGCTAGGAAAGGAAAACTGACTTTTTGACTGCCATTTTCCATCTAGATTAACATGCTGCTGGTTTTAGCTGTCAGATTTGTGATCTATGTGATTTCTGAGCTATTAAGAAAATTACACATTATTGGTTTTTCTCTTTTATTGAGACATAAGGGGAGCAAGAATAGTTTTTTTTAAGACTAGACATCTTTTTTTATGCAGGTCATAAATAGTCATCACGTAAATGCATAAGGACCCGTTACTCCTGATTTCATACTTGTGTGGAAGAAACAATGGTTTTGTAATTTCTAAAAATTTAAATCTGTTTGACTTGGTGAATTGCGCCAAGCATATTTGCAGGAGTTAGTTTTTTTTTCATTACTGTGAAATATATATTCATTAGAAATACATTTATATTCCTGCTGATACTTCTAGGTTCTTGATTCTCCAAGTATGCATGAAGTGAGAGCCAGCTCTGATGTACAAATACAGGAAGGTCGTTATCGAAAAATTTGTTGGGCATTCCTAAAGGTATTGTAAATATTTAAATGAAGAAACATAATTAAAAAATCCTTTTATCTGAAAATCTCTAACTGTACTAAGTAGGAAAGCATTTTTTAATATTTTCAGGAAGAGATGGAAAAAATATCTTTGCTTGCTTGGCTGTTCTCTCCTGTTCTTCTTCTTTCACCCCATAAAATCGTCTCAGTAACAGGCTTGACATTAAAGAATACGTACTTTTCAAGAAAGTATAGAATGTGTAAGATATTTTTTTATTTGTTCATAAAGTACAGAAGGTTATTTTCTTCTAGGGTTTTCTTTGTGTTTATGGGATTGTGAAGAAAATGAAAAATCCACTAATTTCTGGATCTCTGCTATTCTGTATTCTAGTGGCGTTTTCAGTTGTCCAGTCTTTGGAAAGACTCCTTAACCTGATTATAAAATGCTTCTGATTTTCAGTTGCAGAGTTTGAAATGCTCTTGAGTGGCAATTGAGATACATATGTGCCAAATGTGAGATACAGGCAATTTAGCCAGCGCCTTTCTACCCTTTTAAGAGAGACTTGAATGTGTCAATTTATTATTCGAGAGCTGACAAATTTCAAATTCCCTGGGGATTGTTTGTTTACACCTACTCCTGTGGGTGGTAGTCATTGACAGTCATTGAGCATTTCACAACATACAGGAAATGTGAGAAATACAGGGGAAGATAATGGACTACAAGTTTAGGTGAGGGGATGGGGACCTTCATAGCAGTTCAATACAGAGATTCTCCTGAGCTCTGCCCAAGATAAAACTACCAGAATCAGGGGTCTGGTATCCCATGTCTGGGTGCAGAGCTGGTGGGAGCTGTGCATCCAGTCATTCAGTACAGCCTGCTCCTGAACAGAGGGAAGAATGAATTTTCAGCTCATAAATATGAATGAAATTGTTGCCTGTTCTTCGTTCTTACTGCATCTGCTTGCATTATCCTTTCATCTGTATCAGTCAAAGTAGAAATATCCCAATTAAACATTGATCAGTGTTAATGACAGTAGGTACATTTATTCTTCAGTTCAGTAGAGAGGACTCTCTCCTCTGAAGTTGGAGAGGTTACTATGTTGCTGTATCTTCTCCTCTGAACCAAAGCCTTGCCAATGTCCTTCGTTGCAGCATTCAAAGAGGACAGGTTCGGAAGAAGCTGTTTGTGAGCTGGCAGTCCTTTGAGATTTGGTTGATTTTAGCAAGTCGTAATTTAAAAGAAAGTGGTACTGCAGAGGTCTTCCCACTTACAAGATATTACTGCTGAGAAGCATCTTTCAAAACTACATTGCCATCTAAGCTTTGATCTCAGTAATTTAATGCTGGGAGTATTTAATGCATGCTTAACTCATTACCACTTTCAGAATTAGTATATTTCTGCACTGGGAAGTGGATTTCAAGAGTTTATACTGTATTTAAGATATTAGGAGTCATCAATTACTTTTATGTTCATTTTTTTTCCTCTTTCCTCTTTTTAATCACCATTCCAGCTTGTAGGTGCAAATGGAGTTCTAAACGTTGGTGGAAAACTTCGTCTGCAATTATATTACCCACCTTCAAGGACGAAGTCACATTCAAATGTTGTTGAGGTTTATGACTGGTGGGCAAAATGTCCTAGAAATCGTTACCCATCAACTTTATATGTAACTGTAAAAGGCCTAAAACTGCCAGATCATGTAAGTTAAATACATAATACGTAAATATATTTGCACATATGCAGACTTTTCTGTAGGAACTAGTACCTAGGTAGAGCATGTGAGTCTGTGTTCGTATGCATGTATATAAAAGCTGTGCTTACATGCAGTATATAAAATATATGATAAGAATGTTACATCTCAAGTTAAGTGTTTCAAACTCAGCTCTTCATAGGTATCTTTTAAAAATAGGTATACTTTCCCACCTACAACTTTGAATATTTTGCCACTGACATAAAACTTTCAGAGTACTTTCTTGAAGATTAATGTTCCTTCGTATTAGCAGAAATGACATTTTAAGTCACTGGACTCATGTAGGTGTGTAAATTCATTGAGAAAAGATGCAAGTTACTTAATTCTGATTCCCTGCACCTTCTAGCTGTATTGAGTTGTATTTTTGGTTTTTTTCAAATGAAAGCTTCCTTAAAGATAGGCTTACACTGGTATATGCTGAGATGGGCATTCAAGATAAATATGGCATTTCCTTTTCTATGATGCAAGCACAATATTGTTCTATTGTATAATTTCCCATTTTTATTTAGAGCTGTAATAATATTTTCTTCTGCTCACTTTTGTACATTCAGGGATGATCTGTGGATGCCTGGTGAGATGTGGACCTTCTCAGTAGTACAATACAATACTAGAGTAATTCTAATTTTCACTGACCTCAGTAGTTACTAAAGCTATCAATTATTTGAAAAATCTGTGATACCAGTTGATTGACACAACTTTGGAAGCTTGGATTACTTTCTGACTTCCTGGTTACTTTAAATGACATTTTGCAATGCAGTTTTCATGTATTAAACTTCTTCTAATCTCTGTGTTTCAGATGTAAAAATGCAAAACATTTTAATTTAAAAGTACCTTTTAACCTTTTTGGAATTACATTGTTCGCTGTTATATTGTTCATTGTTCAAAAATATTTTTTCTCTGATACTTAGTTTTGTTTGCTTTAAGGTTGGTCCTTCTTTTCACTCTATGGCAGCTGTTCAACAGGAACAAAGTAATACAGCACTGTCTGAGCTCCAGAGAGAAGGATATGAACTTTCTTCAGAGGAGAAAAAGGAGCCATTTAAATGGTCAAGATTGCCTGGACAGGTGAAGTGTTTTTCTTTGAATTTTAAATGAAAATAATTTAAGTATTTACAATATTATGCTAACTTTCTTTTTGTAAGTATTATGGAGCACATAATTAAAATAATTAAGAAAAAATATTAAACAAAACATTTAAAATTCTCATAGACAGTAAAGGAGGCCTAATCTTAGCAAATATGGTTGATTTAACCATTTTATCACCAGAATGGCCAGCTATTTTTATCTGCAGAATTCTCTAAGAATTTAAAAGAGAACGGTTATTCAGGTAATGGAAGTAAGACAGGAAACCAGTTCTCAGATTTCAGCTTGATTAGAAATATGTTTTCTTTTTGTTTGTTGAAGACATTTTTACACTATAACACAAACAGCTTACAGTGAAGAACCACATATCTACTGTGGATATTGTCCTTCACCTTAAACTTTGAATTTAGTTTTGCGAGAAAAAGCTGTTGGGTCAAAAAGAGGAAATATGTTCGGAGAAAGGAACGGGGACTAAAATACCAGTTCAGTTTTTGAGATGTTTCATCTTTGGTTCTGTCTTTAAAAGTCAGATATTTAAATACAGATGAGGAATGCTAAAAGTGATTTGGTAGTAGACCAAAGGTCTGAGAGCCTGTGGTTGGGCTTCTGAGTTCACACTGCAGTCATTAGATTACTAAAAATTTTGCTTAGACTGCTTAAACAGGCTTGACTTACAGTCTAACTCTGCAGCTTATGCCATTGATGATAGGCATTATTAAGCACTTCTTAAGATTAAGGAAATTATTTAAATTTTATTTTTTTTAGATTTTTTCAACTTGCTAGTTGTTTGTAGTAATGGGTCAGAAACAGATTCATGTGGCCTAGGTTATGCTGCAAAACTGTGTTTATAATATGTTGAATTTTTCTTTGGAATTCCATTAAGATGCTACTAGCCTTTTAGAACTTCTGCATGTCAGGGGTTACAGTGTGTTTTTCTGGATATATTGGATAGTTTATATTCCTACGAATTGTTCTCTGAAAAGCCAGGCTTGCCGCATACCCAACAAGCACCTGTTTTCCCTGCGAGGTGGAGATATGGGCTGTTTCTGTATCCGCTTCTCTCATGATGGGAGAACACTGGCAGCAGCATGTGCAGGAAGGAATGGCTATCCAATTGCCTGTAAGTTTAAATATGTTTTGGCTTTTTGCTTATAATCCATGTATTTGGAAATTAAACATTAAGGGAAGTATTTTTAAATTGTGCTTTTTTAGAGGCTCTCGTTTACAACTGTGATTTGAAAACTCTTCTGTGCATTAAAGAGCATTGAGGAAAGTGCTCTTTCTGTGTTGATAGGGCTGGAACTGGCTTTTCATTCATGGTTACATATGCACAGTTTAATGGTATGAAATGATGCCATTTCTGCCCAGAGGCCTAATGGAAATACTAAATCAGTTTGCAGAAGGAACATATTTTCTGATGATAATGTATTAAGGGAAATAACTTTTTAAGTCTCCGCCTCACACTCTTCTCATGTAGGTTTTTCTCCTAACCTTTCTTGGAAGTTAGATACCTTAGGAATGTTGTCATCTCCAGACACACTACTGGAAGCTGCTGTCTTCCATGGTCCAGTTCAGTCGAACTACAAACATTCCTTATTACTCAAATTTGGGGTGGCTTCGTCATGGCTGCTTCAACTGCATGGTTCTTAAACCTTGCATAAGAATTTTGAGATTTAGAGAGAGCAGTATTTTAAGTGTACATGAAGTAAGTGTTTAAATGCAAGGAACAGTAAATCTAGATTCCTAGATTTCTCTAGCCCCAGAAATTTATGGAGGTGTTAAAACATTTCTAAAATTGGTCAAGTAGTTGTCAAAATTAACAAAACCCATAATTCTAATCTGGTTCTAATAATTTAAAGCAAATAAGGTGTTTCTTAAGGGGTAAGACATTTGTGACATCCATGAACCACTAGATGGAAGTAGATGCTTGCTGTCCATTCATATCTAGCAATTATTTCATCCTGTTGCCTCAAAATGAGAAGATAATGAGTTGATTTATACTAGCAGAAAATCAGCCTAAGATTAGACTAAACTTTGGCTCTTGTAGGTACATCTATATGACTGCAAATACTTACAAAACTTTTATTTTTCTATTTGAACTTCCCTAGTGTATGAAATTCCTTCTGGACAGTTCCTGAGAGAATTTTATGGTCACCTTAACATAGTGTATGATCTTTGCTGGTCAAAAGACAATCAGTACCTTCTTACTGCATCCTCTGATGGCACTGTCAGGTCAGTATGATGAGATGTTCTGGCAGATTCCATCAGAAGTTGAAAAGAAAGTGGTCAAATTCAGTGTTTTACTATAAAACTGTGCTATAATGTTTTAATTAAAGATTTGATTACAGTGTGACTACTATAATATAAAAATTGTGATTAGGTTAATCACTTATGCTGTATTTACTATTTCTAATGTATTTGTATTTGAAACCAAAGCTTTTCCAGAAACTCTAGTGTCTAAATCTACAGTGCAGTGAAAAACTAAAAGACTTTTTATTTCAAGAAGACACTGAGACAGTTGTAATATTCTGTTCCTAGAGAAATTTCCATACTATGAATGCAGTATTAAGTTTGCAAATTTGAACATGAGGCAGGAAATTGAAAATTTAAGATTCAAGTTATGTGTGTAAATTTGTCGCATTGCATATATGTACCTTGGTGGTGTTCTTTCGGTTTTTGACACTTAGCTTAAATTGCTGCAAATGAATTTTGATACTGTTATTTCTTAAATCGAATCCTCTGCAATTAAAGTGTACTTCAGTACAGTGTTAATGTTAAAATATTGATCTGTTCAGGTTTAAAAACGAAAACCCTCAAAACTGTAGATATACATGAAAATATGGCTGTGACACAGTACAATTTTATTATGAGCAACTTCAACTGGTTTTCATAGAGCTTTTTGTTTTTTTAGCTCTTCAGATCCCTATCTATTGTTTCTGTTATGCAACTCAGTAATGCTACAGGCAGTTGTATAATTGAAATGCCAACAGAGTTGTTAAATGGTATATTGTACGTGTGGAACTGTTTTAGGGGTTTTTTGCTGCTTGTATGTAGGCATAAAAGGAGTATTTTGAGAGTACAGCCCTTTTTTTTACTTTTCTTTTTTTATTTGGGAGTGGATTAAATAACAACTTTTTATATTGAGGTGACTATCAATTTTAGTCATTTATGTTGCCTATAAGAAGACTGAGCTGTTCTTCAATTCTTGAATTTGTGGCAGCAAGTTGAAACTGCAGTAGTCTGCCTCCTTTTCTGTGTCCTGTGCACAGTCACTGTACAAGTTATTAGTTCCTGTATTTATTGTGAATTGCCTTCAGCTCCTTAAAAAGTCTCAGCATTGCTTTAAAGTCATTATCAGTTTGTTACTTGGATCATCTCTCATACTGAGTTCTAAGGCAACAAGAAGGTAAATTCATGAACTTACGTGAATTCTTCTTTATATAGGGTTTTATATTATCCTCAAGCCTTCCCAAGGTTTAGCCCCACCTTATTTGTGAGCAATAAATTAATTTTTATGTTGATAAATCAAAAGTATTCTAAAAGATAGGTAGACTCCTTGTTACCTTTGTGCATCAAATTGCAAATTAATTGCTATACTCTAAAGGGTGTTGCAATTTTGTAATTAAGTCACCTCTGAGTAAGCTTAGAGTTCTTCAATAGCCACCAGAAGTGGTCACCTCACCTGGAAGGGTGCCACTAAAATAAGTCTATAACATATTTTAACTGAACACTCTGTGTAATGTGTTGCCCACTTGTATTTAGTGATCCAGGTGCTGTTCTATTCTTTGTGGACTCATCTTTGGGGAAGGGTCACCAATAAAATACATACCATCAAATAGAAAACACTAAGTAAAATATGATCTTACAGCTATGGATGGAAAAGGGTAGGAAATAGATTAATAGTAAGAAGTAAATTTATGTGATGGAAATATCCCTAAGATCATGATCACTGTGTGGCTGGTAATTATTATTTTAAAATTTTCTGGGGTTTTATTTATATTTAGTGGCCCTAAACGTTCCTTTATGGGTTTTCTTGTTCTAATATTTTTTTAAGTGAATGATACCTGAGAAGAGCTTAATTTGGTTATAACTCCTGAAAGAAAGAAACTAATCCATTCTGTGGAATTGTCTTTGAGTATTTTAAAATGAGAAATATATCCATTAAGTGAGTAAGTAATCATTAATTTACTTTGAAGACCAAATACTGTGTAAAGTAGTAAATGTCTCTTAATTCTTCTTAGAAAGTACCATATTAAAGGATTAAATAGAGATGGAACAAATTGGTAGGATAAACAGGTGTTGTTAAGTGTTTGCAGACATTTGCCTCAAGAACCAGTAGCACACAGTACAGCATCATTTATACCTGTGTGTGTGATTGCGTTATACAGTAGAAATTCTAACTTTGTTTCCTTTTAGAATGTGGAAAATAGAAATGCAGGCGGCATCTGCAGTGAGAGTTTTTCCTCATCCTTCATTTGTCTACACTGCCAAATACCACCCAATTGCTGACTCATTGGTTGTGACTGGATGTTACGACTCAGTGATTAGAATCTGGAATGCAAATGTGAAAGAAATCCATGGGCAACTGCTGCAGGAGCTTGATGGTCACAAAAGTTTCATCAACACACTTTGTTTTGATGCAGAAGGTATATAGTTAGTATTGCTTTTACAAATAGTTGTTTTTTCAGTTGAAGACCAGCTTGAGTATTACTAGTTTACTTCATAGAGGCAGTGCATTCTTCTTAGGAAGAAATTGTTTACTGGGAGAGTGCTGAGACAGTGGGATAGGTTGCCCAGAGAAATTGTGGATGCCCCATCCCTGAAGGTGGTCAAGGCCATGTTGGTCAGGGCTTTATTCTAGTGGAAGGTATCTGTCCCTATTTCAGGGAGGTCAGAACTAGATAATTTTTAAGGTCCCTTTCAGCCCAAATCATTCTGTGTTTCTTTGATAAAGAAAATGAGGTTGTAGTAATTAGATTATGAGAATTTTAACACTAGACTGAAGAAGTGGGAAGGTGATGAAGCTTTCAATACTGGCAGAGACTAGGAAACACTGAGAGAAAAGGACAGAGGTTTGGCCACTGTGAGTCATGTTAACTGGTAGCTTAACAGCTGAAAGTGAGTGATGACATACTAGGAAGGAGGAAGAGTTGAAGATGGATGAATATTAAAGGTACTCGGAAGTGTTTGATTTTTTTCTGGTATTGGTGACATCAGTAATAATTAGGTGGTTCATTTTAGTCACTGGAATGGGTACTACAATGAGGAAAGTCGTATTTTTATAAAGAGAAATATTTGTGCTTAAAGAACAAGTGTTGGACAACAGTATTTGTTCTTGTTCAAGATCCTCTTAGTGAATGTATAGGTAAGCATTAAGCTACCGTGTGAAGCTCACTGAGCTGTAAATGCTCACTTCTTGCTGGTTTTAGAATATGAATAAAAATTAAAAAAATTAAAAATATGTTCTGCACCTCAGTATTTGATGCAGATGTTAAGTCCAAATTTATGGTATCATATCACGCAATATGAGGAAAACGCATTTGCAATGAGTATATTATAGCAAAAGAGATGGGAGAATTGGTATTTGCCTATTCACAAAAATTATAGAAGAAAAGGTTGTTTCTTGTTTTCTGTATTATTTTTTTTGTGGGTGGTATTTTACTTATAAGACATTATTTTTCAGGACACTGCATGTTCTCAGGAGATAGTTCAGGTCTGATAATAGTTTGGGATACACCTGTCAAAGGAAGTTCTCAACACCTTTTTCAACACTGGAGGATCAATAAGGTAAACAGATTTCTTAAACTAGCATTGTAGTTTTTATGTGAACTGTTCCAAATCTAGTAATTTGATTTGAATTAATTTTTTTTTAATTACCTTTTGTTTAACTGTAGAGGTGTATTTTCTTTAAAAAATTGGGACAGAAGAACTGATAGAATGTGCTGTGATGCACTGACTTAAGTTTTTAAAATTTTTTTTGCAACTTAATTGGGCTAGGCACTGGAAAAGAGTCCCCAGGGAAGTGGTCACAGCCGTAAGTCCGAGAAAGTTCAAGTATTTGGACTCTCAGGCACATGGTGTGATTCTTGGGGCTGGTCTGTGTAGGGTCAGGAGTTGGCCTTTGATGTCCATAATGGGAACCTTGCAAGTAAGGATATTCTAGGATTCTGTGATTCTATAATTATTTTTTTTCTATATAAAACATGAAAATATTTGAGGTTTGATAGCACTGTATTAACAGGTAAGTGCTAATGCATTAGGTTTGTTCTCTAGAGACAATAATAAAATAGACCACAGGCTTTACAAATCACCTTTATTCATACCTTAGAGGGCTGTTGTTCAGTCAGCATTTCTGTCGTCAGCTTAATTTTTTAAAATTCAGTCAAACAGAATCTGCCTCATGGTTGTAAAAAGTTGATGTCTAGGATGTAATGCCTTAATATAGGAACAAACCTTTTCCATAGCCAAATAGAGTGAATTGAGCAGAAAAAGGGTAACGCAAGTGAAAACTGAGCAATAATGTGTAAAAACATTAGTTTTCAAACATAAAGTTATATAATTTTCTTTATTTGCCATCTTTCTTTAGGAAATAAAAGAAAATGATATTAAAGGAACACCAATAAATCATTTGGAAGTGCATCCGAATGGAAGGCATTTATTAATCCACGCCAAAGACAGTTCCCTGAGAATTATGGATCTCAGAATGTTAGTGCTTTTGGTGACAAATGTGTATTTCCTTTCTGTTTTAAAATTTATTTGGGGAAATAAAATACCATAAAGGTATTAGTTGTGTAGTTGGGGAGGAGAAAGATGTTCTAATGATCAAGGATAGCAATGTTAGGGTTAGGAAATGGCTTCAAAACACTGCTGTATTACAGACCTTTTGGGAGGTATTGAGTGAGTCTTTTACGATAGAATATCTAAAAATTACTAGATTACTTGGGAGCTTAGAGTGGCATGAAGTGTTAGTCTTCTAAAGACTGGAATCCATTTTAAAAAGCAATTGGGGCATGAAAATAACTTGGAAGTGGTAACATTTGTGCGTTAGTTTTTTAAGACTCTGGGAAGGATATTTTGATGATGAAATGGAAAATGGTTGTCATAAATACTGAAAAATGCAGCAATGTACATATTATGGTGTATTAAGCAGGCTTTGAGATATTTTTGCAAAATTTTTGGTGATTTTTTCATTCTTAATAGTTAAAAGCATGATTCTTTAATGATAAAATAAAAAGCAAGGAGATTACAGATTGACTTGAATTCGATGTTGGAAAATGATCAGTTCAACCCAAAAATCAAAAGCATGTTACTCAGAGCTTTATACAATTGGGTTTTTAATATCTTGAAGAATTGAGATTTTACAACTTCTGTGAGCAGCGTGTTCTAGTATTCATTCACCCTCAAGGTTTAAAAAAAAAAATAATTCTTATATTTTAAACAGAATTAACTCAATTTTAATTTATGTCCATTCCCTCTTGTCCTTTCATTGGGTGGAAGTGGGAACAGTCACCAAGCACATATGTTAATAAGAAGCACTTTAATATTCTATTCTGGAAAGTCACAATAAAGATACAAACAAGTTTTCTAAATGTTTCATCCTTAATTTCATAGATTTCTGTCCTCCCCTTACCACACAGAAAATCATCCCTGGAGGTATTTAAAAGATGTGTAGATGTGGTACTTAGGTACATGGTTTAGTGATGGACTTCGCAGTGCTGGGTTAACAATCAGACTTAATGATCTTGAAGGTCTTTTCCAAACTAAGCAATTCTGTTATTGTATTGGAATGAATGTTTGAACTAGCTGAAGGCTTTACAGTATTATAGTGCACTTTTCTCTTTTGCTGTAAATGAGAAATTACAATGACCATGCTAGAAGGCTAAACTATCCACTCAATCAAAGTATGAAATTAGCAGATTAAGAGAGGGAATCTGTAGTTTTGGAGGCAGTGTTCTTCTGTCACTCCTCTTTCTAAAACATGGAGAGTTTGAGTTTGAGAGGGAAAAATGGACTTGCATATTAATGTTTAAGGAAGGGTTTAATATGGGGTGCAATTTCACAATTATTTTAAGCAAATTTATCCATGGGATAAACCATACCATCTCCTGCAATCTCCCACACCTTTGGCCATGTATTACTAGCATTTCCTTTTTATCGTCTCTAGAGATCTTTTGATGCAGGCTAAGTCAGATCAATGAGCTGATCCAACTAAAAATTAGCCTGCAAATACAAATGATTAATTTTCATTTTAATCAGCTATTTGATCAAACTCTTCTGATAGCTGCCCAAACACTAGAAAAGAAATGAGGGAGAGCCTGGGAAAATAAGGGTGGAGAGGACACCACCAGGACTGCTACTTTGACCACAGCCCACAGTTACACTGACTTTAGTCTATCAATAAACCACAGAGCCAGATACCCAGCAGTGATAATTTTACACGTCAGCATTAACTGTTCGTTCCCTGCATGAGAAAAGAGGGGGTGGAGGTCACAGATGAACACAATTCACTTTGATTGACAGCTGGTTGCTCTTAACTTTCCTCTTTCAACTCACTTTTTTGATCTTTTTGGATAATGCTGATGTCCTGTCACTTAGGTATGTGATCAGGGATTTGGTTTTGGTTCAGTCCTCTCCTCAGGGTTTCATATGAAGGTTAGTTTTACATCTTGCAGAGCTCTTCTAATGACATCTCAGCGATACTATCTTTCTTATTCATGCAGCTAAAACTCTTATTTAGGCTAATACGGTCTTGCATTGGGATCATGAAAGCATCCTTTTCTCTTACTTGCCAAATAGAATTTCATCTAGGGTATATTTATGTAGAATATTGTTTAAAATAATTTTCCTGTCTTATTAAACACACTGCACTTCTCCCAGCATACCTCCATTGTTTTTATGGTTGTAAATTTGAAAAAATACTGTCTTCTGTCCTTGAGGGCTGTGGTGGCCTATTGCCATTCTTCTTGCCTCGATTTCTGTTTTGTAGTATCGCTGCTGAGTTAGTCTCTGTGTTTGATACCTTTTCTACTTTGATATCTTTTTCTACGCTATGTTTGAAATAGCTTCTTACAAACTGACTTACGCTTCTTTCCATCCTTTTGTGGATTTTCTCCTACTTGATGCCTACAAATTGTTTAACAGTAGATTATTATTATTATGCTGAACAGTAGTGTTTCAGTGAAAAAAGATTAGGATACCTGAAGTTGCAAAATAATATGAAACATATTAGTAGTAAATCAACATTTGTCTGAAATTTGTTGATTCTACTGCCGGTTTTCTAACCAACGAGAAATTAGTCTGAAGAGCTGAAGAAGCTGCTAGATAAATGTAAGCACTCAAGCTCAAGAAGCATAATGAAAACTTACTAGACAGAGCTTGGAGTAATAGTGCCAATTTCCCTGTTTTTTGTAAAGCCCAGGATCAAGATATTGCAAATTACTGCATCTGTATCTGTTCTGTAGATCTGAGGATTTCCTTTTTCTGCTGAAAGACATGGATGTAAACTTTCATCTATACTGTAAGGTGCATTATGAAGGTCAGGGAAAATAAAGGGTAAACAGTGCACTCTGCAAAAGGTGTGTGCTTGCATATCTATTTGGGATGCAAGATGTATTGATTTTTCTGAGGAATAGAGGGGGGAACTGACACTTAAAAAGTTACATTGTCTGTTCTAAATGTATCTGTTATATTTGCAAACTTTCTTTATCTTTAGCTTGGCTACAAAGAAATACATAGGTGCCACAAATTACAGAGAAAAGATTCACAGCACCTTAACACCATGTGGTACCTTCCTGTTTTCAGGAAGTGAAGATGGAAAGGCTTATGTTTGGAATCCAGAAACAGGTAAATTATTTTATGGTCTTAAGGCAGATTGTCAAGGCAGATGGGGAAAGGATTTTTTAACCTTTATTGGAACACCTTTGATATGGAATAAAACTTCAGTAAGATGTTCTTCAATCCTGAAGCTTTAGCTTCACCTTTTAGGCAGCTGTTATTAATCTCTGAGATTTAATTCTCTAGAGGAAATTACTAGAGGTAACCTTTGTAATATCCAGCATGATTGGAGCACCTGAGGCTCAACTTTTTTATACTGCAACTCTTTACATGTAGTGAGGATCTTGAAGTGGAATGAACAAAAAATGTTTTAGGTCAGAGGAGTTTCTCTGTTGTGTTGTTTAGATTTGAGAATCAGGCTCATGTTGAGAACCACTTCATCTTTGTGATGTGTGGTCAGAGACTGAATATTTTTGCTGTGTGGAATGTAAGGTTTCTGTATGAGTTAGTCCCCAAGCCAAGCAGTTTCAAAATAGCTACCAAAATCTTTCTGAAAAAATGTGATGGAAATGTAGGGTAGAGTTTGCTATCTTCTTGTACAGGAGTTAAGAGATAAAAATAAGAGCAGAAAATGGCAGAATACCGTTTTGGATTTGATGACATTATTTTCTGTCTCTGATTATGATCTAAATAATTTTTTGAAAGAAGAGCAATCAGCTTTTTAAAACTGGCAGATAACTAGTAGATCTGTTTTGAATTTCTTTCTACATTAACTTGCATCTATGCCATGACATAATTTGCCTGAAAACTTTAAAAAAGTAATAAAAGTAAAAGGAGGGAGGAACTTCATTATTAGTATGTTTTTATTGGGTTTTGACTCTTGTTTACACACTGTACTTGTATTTATAGTGCCATCAGCTGAAGAGCTAATTTTATTTATGTTTTTCAATAATTCTCTGCTAACTTTCACTCCTATTGTCAGTATTATATAGCTGAAATCCACAAGGAAGATGGCTATCTTTGTACAATGCAAGCACAAACAAATACTGTGGAACGCCACCTTTCCAGAACTTCCTTATCAGAACAAGAGAACTCAGCTAACCTGGTGCATCCTCTGGCATTTCCTGCAGCTATTGCAACAGCATCAACTTTTCTGACTTATTCAATAACTTAAAAGCATGCAATATTTCCTTTGTCTTGTGCCAAAATACTACTTTTCAATCAGGGAATTTACTGAAAAGCATTTATTTACAGTGGGAGACACTGAAGTAATATAAACTTTAACCAGCTGTTATTTTGCTGTACTGAATATGTTTCAAATATGTTTCCATGGCATTAATAAACCTATTTCACTTCTGCAGGAGATCAGGTGGCCATATATTCTGAACTGTCCTTCACATCTCCTCTTCGTGATGTTGCCTTTCATCCACACGAACACATGGTGTCTTTTTGTGCCTTTGGTCAAAACCATCCAATACTTGTATACATTTATGATTATAAAGGTACAGTACAAATTTTCTTTATACACACCTGTGTTTTATTTTTAGAAGTGGTTTGTTAGTATTTGTACTTTTTCAAGCAAAAAAGAAAACAGTCCTTTGGTGACAGTGCTTATCTTTTTTTCTGGGAGATACCAAAACTGAATTGAATGTGATCCTGCACAAGTTGCTCTATGTGATGCTGCTTTAAGCAAGGGTTTTGGGCTAGCCAAAATCACTAGAGGTCCTTCAAGTTTAAATGTGTTTTTGTATTTAATATAAAATTTTGTCAGTCAGTGTGTCCTGTGCCTTTATAATATGTCTGTCAGCTTCTGAAATATTGCTCAAGTATAATAAACTCGCTTGAACTAGGCTGGAAAAATTGTGAAATGTACCTAGACTTGATCTCAGTGCAAGTTTTATAACTTTATTGCCTTTGAAAAATTCCTTTCTCTTCCCACTCTCTCCCCTCACCCAACTCCAATATTTCTGCATGAGGAACACTGTTGTTTATAAGCAATACAAAAATATCAGTTCTGTATGAAAGGTTGCTGAACACAGATAACTGAAGTGAGATGTGATCAGAAGAGTTAGGGAAAAAATTGGGTAGGAAGAAAATTTCATGTCATTTTCAGGTTTTCCTATAGCACTATTAGTACAGATTCTGATGGTGTTTGACTGAAGACATGGCTGGCAAAATGACTGCGATCCTTCAATTTTTTTTTTTTCCCCGTGGCCATGTAAGGCTTCACTTGACACATTAATACTGGTTATTTCTACAGTTGCACAACAGGAAGCTGAACTCGTAAGAGATCTCAGTTCATCACTTACCACAGCTGCACCAAGAGGGCCACACTTCTTTAGCCGTTTTTCTGAAATTCCTGTACAAAAAAGCTCAGTGATGTCTCCAGCAGATCAATTTGCCAATGTTGCAAGAGCATCAATGAGAATGCAGAAGGTGAAACAAAAACTTGATTCTGTTCTGGTAAGTCAAATTTAATTAATTTCAGAAGTATATAATCTTCCCGTATTCTGGGACTCGTATACGTAAAAAAGCACATATATGTTGTCATGGCATCTGGTCTTTAGAAATGAAAACATCTCTCACTAATATTAGTGCAGGTGTAAGTAGCTCTTAAGAGAAGAGTAATCATAAAAAACTTCCTTTCGTTTTTCGAGTACTGATGACAAAGATTTGGTGTTTTTTTTTTTTTTGCTAGTGCCCACTTGCTGCTCATCCATTTATATGAAATCATAGATCCATAGATCATTATGGCCGAGCTTCCTATGCATCTTAAAAATTGTATAGCATAAATGGCAGGGGTTTTAGGGTTCCACAGGGCTGGGCACAGCCGTTTCAAGTCAGCTCTGTGAAGGACAGTGTAGACCCACTGCACAACTGAAACTGGAGCCAAACAGAATGATGGCACCTTTGGGAAAACAGGCTTAAGAAAGGCTCGTACCTACTACAGACAGGAGAGGCACCACAGCAGAGGAGAAATGCAAAGGAAAATGTGTCAAGGGACACAAGTGAGGATACAGGAAGAGGGATGTGAGGAGGCACGAAAGCAGACATAGAAGGAGGCACGAAGGTGATGCAAGAGTCACAAAACAATGCAAAAGTGGAGATATGGGGAAGATAACAGAGTACGCTTGAAGGGAAAGACAGAAGATATATGAGGACACAGAAAAGAAACGCAGATGATGGTATACCTCTGAAGAGGCTGCAACTCATGGAAGAATCCATGCTGGACAAGTAAAGTCTCCAAGGGGGTTTTGTATGGTGGAGGATCCATACTAAAGCAGTTGAAAAGTGCAAGAAACAAGAAGAGTCAAAAAGAGCAAGTCACTATGCACTAACTTCACTCTACTGCCCCACCTATCCCCACCTTGCCTTTCCAAAGGGACTGAGTGTAACATAACAGCAAAAGCAAGGAGACTGGGTACTAGAAAGAAGGAAAAAGAAGTGTCTGAAGCGGAGACAGACAAAGCGAGATGAAAAGTGTTTTCTTTGGGTGGGTGTTTGACTATTGTCTTGTTTCTCAATACCCAAATTGGTAATTCAAGCTTTTGTAATTGACAGTAAATTTAATTAAGTTAAATTCCCCAACTTGAATTCCCCAATTCTCCAAATTTTGCATGCAACAAAAATACACAATGTTGCTCAACAGCACTGTGAATTATAATTACTTTTCACAATGACACGAACTGCATTTGGGTTTGCACTTACTGTTTTTCATTTCAAAGTGCTTTTGAGTATGTGGAGATTTTTTTTAATGTAGTTTTAGGTTTTGTCTGCATTAATAATTTGTGAATCACAAAAGAAGCAGATAAGTAGATGAAAGCAGTTGTTGCTGAGGTAGCCGCAACTACTGTCATCGTGCTTTAGGGGTTTTAATTTGGATTAGATTTAGTCTGGTTCCCTGGCTTCAGCATCCCCATTAGGACTGAGCTTTGAAACTGTCTGGAAGAAAGCTATCCCACAGACCTTTGATTTTTGAACTGTGAACCCCCTCATGAAACACCATGTGGTAGCTCTCATGGATAACAGCATGCCGCTTCTACCTTTCAATTACATGTGGCCTGACACAAGGAAACAAACCTTGTTTCTGCTTTTTGGTCATTCTCTTCCTACACATCTACAAAGTGAGCGCTGGTGCCTAAAAGTTGTTTATCAGAGAAAGGCACAACATAGAATGGAGCATGTAGCCTTGTGTCTGGGACAAGTACTTCAGGAAGATACTCTAGAATAAATTTTTACTCTTCTGGGTGTCTGGTCATATGAAGAAAAAGAAGGGGATAGGGAATTGATGAGAGTCTTCATCTTTGCAGCTGTTTACTCCCAGATTAACCAGCACTTCTGGTCTGTGGGAGACAAATCTGGTTTAGAAGCAGCATGTAGATTTTCCATGGAACCATGTAACTAGATGAAATAGATAAGCTTACAATTGTGTTTGAGAGAATAACTTTCAGCCACTGGAGTTTTGTAACCCTAGATTCCCATTGCCCAGTTTGGAATGAGTAATTCCACTCTGAGCAGAGTCATGATCAATGTTTTTGACAGCATCTTCCAAACCCTGTGCCCATATGGGAGATGTCAAAAAGGTCATCTTAGCCTTCTCACTGTGTGGGTTTCCAAACAGTACAGGATGGTGGTTGAAAGAATCCACAACCAGTTTGGTATCTGTCACATAAGAGTAGACATCATAAACATTGAGAGTGCTTCCTTACTAGGCTTTATGAACCACTGAGATGTTGGGCAGGAGATTTCTTTGAAAGAAGTATTGATGCTAATCTTTTCAGTGATCCTACATGAGACTCTGAGGACAGCAGTATATCCTTTTCAAGCAGGGATAAGATCATTTTTTGCATGTGGGTGCCGTATTGCCTGCCTGAATTACTATGTTTTGGACAGCCCTGGAGTAAAATATATAATATTAAAACTTAAAGTTTCTACTAATTTGTAACTGGCAATTAGGTTTTGGTGTGTTTTCAATTCCCTTTCTCATGTGAAAAATTATGCATATGTGTAAGTGCATGCTTTGCTGGAAGACTTGTTAGCATGCATAAGTGGTTTGCTAAAGTGTTTGTCAAAGTAGAACTCTTGCAAGGTGCCACTCAGCCACATGTGTGAGAATGTGCTAATATTTCTGGGAACAGACAAGCAAAAATGGAGAAAGAAGACTTTAGGAAACCACACATAGGTGGCTTGCTGCCCTGTGGCTGAGTTGGGCCATTGAAAATCCAGTTGAGAACACAGGTGCTATCTTGTGTGTATTTCACAGAATCACAGAATATGTTGAGTTTGAAGGCACCCACAAGGATCATCGAGTCCAACTCCTGGCCCTGCACAACACCATCCCCAAGAGTCACACCATGTGCCTGAGAGCATTGTCCAAACACTTCTTGAACTCTTCCAGGCTTGGTGCTGTGACCACTTCCCTGTGAAGCCTGTTCCAGTGCCCAACCACCTCCTGGGTGAAGAATGTTTTCCTGATGTCCAAGCCAAACCTCCCCTGACAGAACTTCAGACCATTCCCTCGGGTTCTGTCACCAGGCACCACAGAGAAGAGATAGGGCAGCCAACATGTAATTGATTCCAAGACTAGTACTACAGAGCATATATAGATGCTATTCGTAAGTGCTACAAAGGGGTCAGACATCTAAAAGCCCAATTTCAGAGCTAGAGTACTACATCTTCAAAAAAAGCCCTCTCTCCATAACTACACAACATATATCATCTCCTTGTTATGGAAAATTAAAAACAGGTTTTTTCACTGCTAGATGGAAGTGAAATTTAAAAAACATAAATTGTAACATTGAATGAAAAACACTTATGAGCTCTTCCAAGAACCAGAGATGAGTGAAATGTTTTTCTGTCAAAAACTGCTATGAATAGAATCACACATTAGGATTAGTTCTTTGAGGCAGAAATAAATAATAACTGCCACCAAGATTCACTATTTTGTAATTTCTCTGTGTGGTACAGAAGCTAATTCTGCATTCTGGTTTCATACAAAAATTAATTTTTACCTTTTGTATCAAAAGGTGGTCATAGCTTTTGTGAATTGCTAAAGCTTTAGCCCAATAGTCAACTCTTGGTTCTAATTTCCCAACTTCTGGGCTAGTAAGAATGGCGGTGTCGCAGAGGAGAAGAAAAGAAAGTTCGTATATCTATTGTTCAGTAAGGTTCATGTTTAGGTAACAGAGAAGAAAACCAAAAAATCTTACCACATGTGCAAGAAGTGTGCAATATTTTTAAAACCTCTTTTTTACTTTTTTATCGTATTAGTAGAGAACATGATTCTGTAATGCAGGCGATCATTTTCCTGCACAATGCATGCCACTGGATGAGGGCTTTTAAATGAAGTGATTTTAATAATGATGTATACCTCTTCCTATTCCTATATTCCTCTTCAGAATTCTAGGAAATGCTCCTGTTACTCTAGGAAATTCTGTTGCATTTATTACTTTATACATAGCTACTCCTGGCTGCAGACTTCTATGGATGTATTTTATAAGCCATGGTGCATCTGAAATCCTGTAACCCTGAGAATTTCATTTACTATGCAAAAATAATTTTTATGAACCTCTTTTGCTTTTGCCAAGCAGATACTATTGAATCATTGTGATTTCATAAGCTGATTGTAGATATGAAATGGCTGAATTATTACTAGAAAATTTATATAGGTAAAATATTTACTAGCTTACAGAAGTTTTGCCACAATTTACTTTGTATGTTTTTAAGAAGTATTTTATTATAAAGTAAGGTTTCAGAAATTGTGATGATTCATTAAATTTGCTAGGTTTAATAAAGTTACCTATATTAGAAAATGTTGAACAAATAGCTGGGTGTTTTCTGTGATTTGTATTTTACTTGATTCCTTACCCCCTGCCCTCTGAAAATCTTACAAAGCAGGTCAGGTTGTTAAAATCTGCTATATTTTTCTATGTTAGATGATTCTATGCCTAATAAGAAATTTTTTTTATGCATTCCTCATTTTTAGCAACCACGAGGTGAATTTTAAAACAACGCAGTCAAAATAGATGGATGCGCTGGTTTTGTGTGGGTTAGAGTTAAACCATGACCTCTTTCAGCATTGTATATCTCTCAGTGGCTTATGTGTTATATAAATGGTATGCCAGCTGGAAAGTGAATTGCATTCATTTTTTAGCATAAAAATGTACCATTATAATAATTTTATCAAAGGGCAAAATAAGATGGTATGAAGAATTTTACTGTGTGAGGATTTTACTGGTTTGGTTCTTTAATTTTTGTAGTTTTACTGTATTAGCTTTCTTGACATAAAAGTTTGTACAGTTAAGGAGGAGTTACTCATTGATTAAAAATTTTTGCTGTGTATGGGTTTTACTTATTAGTTCTTTAATTTTGTTCCAGTCTTACAATATTACCTGTCTTGTCATAAATGCTGGTACAGTTTCAGAGTAGTTACTCATCGTTTGTTTTGTCCCTGCTGAACAAAGTTAAACAGGACTATCTGAGTATTGCTGTGTTTATTTGAATAGTATTTTAAAGCAGAGAAAACTGGAATCATTCATGTTAAAACCCGGGAAATTACTCCTCCTTCTGCCAGCTGGCTTGTTGTCACCAAGGTGAGGAGAAAGCAGCTTTTATTAGAAACTTTTAATAAGAGAAAAAACATAAATGGCCACGGAATCAATTAATAACATTGTTGACAACTTTGTTAATGGTTACTGAGGCTGTGATAGAGCTTCTTGCAACATGAAGAACATTCTTACTGCCTGAAAAGAGGTTGTGGCAAGGTGGGGATTGGTCTCTTCTCCCAGGCAACAAGTGACAGGACAAGAGGAAATGGCCACAAGCTGCATCAGAGAAGGTTCAAGTTGGACACCAGAAAGAATTTCTTCACTGAAAGGGTGGTTAAGCTTTAGAACCGTCTGTCCAGGGAGGTGGTGGAATCACCATTCCTTGAAATGTTCAAGAAATGACTGGATTTGGCACTTAGTGCTGTGGTGTAGTTGACAAGTGGTGTTTGGTCAAAGGCTGCACTGGATGACCTTGGAGGTCTTTGCCAACTCAGTGATTCTATGTTGGCTGCAGAAAGGAAATGGATCATGGCTCCAGTAGTAAGAGACTGTAAACTGAGAGTTAAAGAATCATATACAAGATTAAACCTTTCAGGATTTTTTAATAAGGTTTCACAGGTTCCTTTCTTGTTAGTTGAGAATTTTTTTTTTTAATTCACATAAAAGGTAGAGAAAATAGCTTTTTGCCTTAGCATCCATAAGCTCTGCGTGTTCTGGAGAAACCTAGTCAGGGTTGTTTTTTTTTTTTTACCTTCCTGTCTTTATGGTAACATTACAGTTAATCTCTGGAACAAGCAAGGGAGGGCTTGTCAATATAAATTAGTTTACAGTATTTGTTTAAGTACATAATTTTAAAACCAATTAAGTGAAGTGCAAGTCTGGTAATTTTTTTGGGTTTTGTTTTTTTTTAGAATAATGTGAATAATAATGAAATTTTCACAGAATATATATATATTTGTAACATCTCTGTGGGAAAAAAACCCTACCGAAAAAGTATTTTATATATGATAGGAAAAGCCTAGAGTATAACCAAATACTTGGGGGAGGGGGAGATATGGGGGTGGTTGGAGGGGGGGTAAAAAGTCTGAGTGTTTACATGATTACTTGAAGCTCTGTGCTGTACTTAGAGTCATAATGTCTTAATGTCTGTTACCAGCAGGTACAAAGGAATAAGTTTGTGTATGTATTTGACAAAATATGAGTTAGAAGAATTTCTGGTGTCTTATTTTTTGTAATAGAGAAATAAAATCATAGGATGTGTGTCTTTGGGTGTATTTTTTATGTGGAACAGGATACATCAATTTTTCTTTTGCTCTAAAAAGAAGGCGTTTTAAAATTAGCTACTGAAGTAGTGGATTGGATCTAGGCGTGTTTTCAAGCTGAAATGCCAGTTTTATCCAGTCCAGGACAGGACATTTTCTTCGTGTTTAATGGCCGAGTCCTGTGTATAACTGAGCCTTTATTTAACTGTTCTGTGTCTTGTGCAAAGAGTTCCTTGTGGCTAAATGAAAGAAGCTTACTATTCCAAGTGTTTATAGTAATCTTAATTTCTCCTTAACATTTTTTTTTAAACACAAGTAAAGAAAAAACGAAGAAAGCTTTTGAAGTAACGTGTAATTGGAATGCCAGAACTCTGGCAGAAATAAAGAACTGAATATACGTAATTACTTTGTGATGAGACATAGCATCTGTAGACAATGACTAAACTGTAGGATCAAGCCCCTTTTTGTGTCAATTTTCATATGTATGCCCTGGTCACTTCTGGACTTACATGGGGAAAAACAGTTGAGCAAGCCGTCATGTTACAAGGAAACCATATTGCAATGCAGATGAGTTCCTGATCTGAATAATCAGAGTAAGAGGAGTGTGGAAAACATCAGGGGAACATACTTGCTTTAGATTCAGTTTTGCCTGTGTGGGGGAATAATCTCATTTTAGCTATGTTTGGTTTTTCTACTTAGTCTAGAGCAATGTAAGAGCAGAATAGACTAAGTGATTGCAGGACACCTACCACAAAAGAATCCCAGCTTTCATTGGAGTGCTACTGTCATAGAAATGATTGTACTTTTACATAGATGTAAACATGATTCAAACTTATGTAGGAAATTTAAAATCTGTAGTGCCATATTCCCACTTTAAGCATTATTGCCTATGTATTTTCTTCTGACATTGAGAAAAAGATCAGAGTTTGTGCTACGGATTTTTTTTTAATTTCAGATTCAGTTTTTTTAATTCTGAAGAATAATGTCTTAATAATGGTTTTTAACTGTCTTTAAAAGTAGTGTCCTAGAGACATAAAGTTTCAGAACAGAAACCTAAAACTGAGAGATTGAAAAGTAATATAGAGCTGATCAACTTGATTTGGCTTGCAAGTATGTATGGAAATGTTGATTATATTGATTGCAAAGGTCATAAAATTGCATTCTTAGAAGAAAGACAAATTGCTTTTGTCACTTTGTCAAGTCTTAGAGTATTCTATTTTTTGTCTCATGCAATTCACTTTTAATGTGAAAACTACTTCTGCTGAAAAGGTGTATTTGCATACAGCTGCCCTAACACAAAAAAGAAAATGCAAATCATCTTTGTTTAAATTTGGCAAAAATTATGTAGTTATCTTTTTTTGTGATGAAGACTCTTAGTTTTACTCAATTCACAATAGTAGTAAACTGTGTCTTTGATAAAGCTGTGGTTTGTGCATGAAGCAAGCGGAGCCAGTTGTGAAAAATAAGTAAATTGATGGTTGACTGTCTTAGCCAACTTTGCTCGTTGTTGTAAAGCTATTTAGCAATGCCTTCCCACAGCATGTATTTAAAAAAAAAAAAGATTGCTTCACTCTGTTCTGTGAGTAGTCTTATTTTGGCCTGTTGTAGGAGAATTAATTATTTTTCATAGGATAGTGTATTTCAGCTGGAAACAGTTGTGCTTGAATCACTAAGACTCACTTACTAGCTGAGTGGTTCCCATTTCTGTTATAATGTTGTGCCTATTTTTCCTTCTTGGGTCTGTTAGGGATTTAAATAATGCTTAAGGGCTAGTGGCAGAAAGGTCATTAAAACTGGTTTTCTCTCTGCTTTGGTTGGGCGGTCTTTTTAGCTCACCTGCATTCAGCTTCATTGCCATCAAGGGGAGGAATGAATCACTTCCTGTAAGACTGCTTAGATTTTAAACTTAATTTCTAATATCTCTTTTATTTAAAAAGGATTTTATCTTTTTTTTAAGGCCTTGGAGAGGAAAAAGGTATTCTAAGACAAGTTATGCTGCCTTTTAGAATGGGTGATTTTTACTAAATCTTCAGGACCGCATGTTCAGTCTTCTCTTGTGTGTGTCTGTTGCATTTGATTTCAAAGCATGCTATTTGGCATGTGTAGTGAGAGTGTTTGCATAATACAACAGGGAAAAAAAGAGAAGGGAATTAAATATTGTACAGGAATAATTTACATAGAATTCCATATCACTTCTATAATACATTCAAGGACCAGAATCAAGACAGGCTTATCTTCATAGTTCTTCCTTCGAGGATGAACTGGGGAGGCTTCTATCTAGTGCTAATTTTCAGTAGTTTGCTCTGCCCTCGTAAGTTTGATTTTCAGAGGCCAGTATATTCAACTTGTCTTCATTTCCTGGTATTATCTGAAACCTAATTTTTGATAGCAAATTTGAAAGAGACCTCCATTAAAATATTTGACTGGAAAATATACATTTGACTGATGATGTGGTGTGCACTTGGCAAGAAATTCATGCAAAGGGGAGATCTTCTCATTTATATAGGGAGAAAGGCTCTCCCTAGATCTTACAGTGGATTAAATAAGATAAACATTTGCAGAACAGATGATTTTTTTCTTTATTTGAGTAAACTTGTGAGCTAATGGCATTCCACCATTTTTTTAGTACCAGAGAAAACTTTATATTAATGAAGCTTCCTTTCTTGCATATGTAAATATAAGAAAAGCAGATTGATTTTGTTGTTGCAGTTGTTCAGAAAAACAGACCTCCATTCTGATAACATTTCACAGCTATTGTTTACTAGCATTCATTTAAATTTGTACACTGTAGTAAAATCTAGCAGGTTTAATATTTTTTTTAAACATGTTCGATGATTAATCTGATTTTCTATCTTGCTTTTCTTTCTGTCAGCTTTGGAGTATAGTCATTCAATTTTGTACCTTTGCTGCAGAAGTTCCTTGCTAGTCAAAGATAGTTTTTACTGTAAACTTCCCTCAGTTAGAATTAAATCCATATTCCTGTATAAAAAACAGAGATGTTAAGATGAAGGTCTAGTGTAGTGGTGCAGAGAAGTCGGTGGCAGATACCCTTGCCCAGTCAAATAATTCAGTGTACATTTTACTGCTATATTACCTGTATTCCAATACCCAAATAGTATTCATTATTGAATTGAATAATATTTATTGAATTACAGAAATAATATAATTACATAAAATATATTATTTCTGAGACAATCGCTGATTCACTCCTTTCTTTAAACAGAATTTACAAGCCAGTGGTTTGAAAATTTGCAAAATGTCACTGGCCCACAATGGAAGTTTAAGGTTCTGATCCAAAGTTTACTGTGGCCAAAGGAAGTACTCCACTGATTGTGAGCTTTTAGTTGGATTAAGTGACCATATGCATTTATTCTATATGATGAAATAAGCTTGACTTTTGAAAGAGTCGAGAATTATGTTGTCTTAATATAAATAACTCTCAAGAACTTTAGAACATTATTCTATTTTGCTTGAAGAAAGTTACAAATATTTTATTTAAGGCCTATTTATCTCCTCTTTGGCTGTATTAAGACAATGTGTATTTAACAAACTGTAGAATTCTCAATTGGATCAAGTGAAAAACTAAGGTCGTTAATTTTTTTTTTCTAGACTTTTGAATAATATGTCAAGAGTAACATTTGGGAATGGCTTTTGCTTTTTTATTGTTGTATGCACATCAAGAAACTCCATAGGAAAACAAATTTGAACTACTTTGTCTTTGTTGTTGTGGAAATTATGACTGGAGTTATTTTATGTGTAATTTACATGTAGGAAGTGCCTAGGATTTTGGTGTGACTGTGCTTTATTGATTTACAGAAATCAGTTTTGTGCTAGGACTGGTTTAAGTTTGTTTATTTTTTCTATGATGGTGGTGAGTAGCTCTTCATGGATGTGGTGTGGTTTGATGACTCAAAAATGAGAAATTATTTTACATTTGTAATTTTATGACCATATATAAATGTCTTTATTTTTATACACAATGCTGGTTCAAACAATTCTGTTTCATGGTTTGCACTCCTTGAGACTTAATGTCCATATATAAACACTCAATTCAGTTTATAGCTGTGCCAATAATTTTTCCAAGTCTGTATCTCCAGATACTAAAAAAATAAATATTGAAGTTGTTAGTCATCATTGACTTGAGTTTTAATGTTTTTCCTGGAATTTAATAGTTATTTACAGTACGCAAATATTTCTCTTATAGCTATTGCATCAGTAAGTGACCCAGGAAATTACACTTCACTTTCTGATTTGTCTTCCTATTACAGGCAAGCTCAAATCTCTTGCTTCCTGCACCATCATCTCTGTCACCACACTCCAAGCTAAGACTGCCAGGCACTCTGAGTAGTCCACTGAATCCTCTGTGTTCTTTCACTACTGAAAGTGGTAAGTTTCTTTATTTCTTCACTCTTTGTAGGGAATGAGTGACAACTTCTATGAGGATTTTTTTTCCTGCCTTTTTAAATTTTGCTGTACAGCTCTTTCAGGGAGTAACCCATTTTTGTTATATGTGATATTGTTTTTAAAGTGCAGTGTAATACTGTCCAATACTGATGCATTTTCCTTTGTAATGCTTTTTTTTTCTTTAAGCTGTACACTTATTTATTAGTGGTGAAAGTTCCTAGAAGATGAGATTGCCAGCTTTTCTTAATTTAATATTTTGATAATATTTTAATGCTTACTTTATTATCTTAAAGACGGACACTCAAAAAAAGAATGCAATTTAAAAGCATGTATACTAATATAAGAACCAGAGTGCTTGGTAGTCTATTTGCAGTTGGTTTAATCTATTTTTAGATTTTTTTGTGTAAGGATATTTGGCATTGAAAGATTTTGAGAAAAAGGTAAGTGATGCAATTGTGCACATTTGTGATGCTTACTTTGCTAATAATATCTGTTTAACTGCTAATCACAGTATTTAATAATAAAATTTATAATTTCATGCCATTTTTTCTGGGCACCTGTAAAATAAGACAGAAAATTGGAACCTTAATTTCAAAGTGTTTTTGTTTTGTATCCTTGAGAAGAGTAAAAAGAATTCCAGAGGGAGGATGGAATATATAATGAAATAAAAACAGGTAATAGAGATTTAAAATGTAGATAATAAAGATAGGAATAATCTCTGTAATTACATAGAATTATCTCCTAAAGGCAGACAATTTTTTTTGCAAATGAAGTTATGATTACTTTTTCTGAGCAGCTGGGGAAATAGTCCTTAGCATGGTCTCAAAGATTGACCACTAGTCTCAGAATCACTCTCAATCACTAATTCACAATGCAAATGGCCCTACACCAATTAACTTTTGTATTTCTATTTTCTACCATAACAAAAGATCTTAAAGCCATAATAACTTTAGTCTGTTGCTCAACAGATGCATGTTATTTCCAAAGTGTGTAAATCTACAGGCAGTAGAACACATATGCTTACATATTGTGAATATTTAAAATAAGTGGACTAACCCTTTAAAGAACATTAACATATACTTTAAGTTGTTCTACAAGGCTATTCCTAGTATTTCTAAAACAAAGGAATTCTATTTTGAATTTTACTTTATGCAGAAGCACAGATTGAAGCGTTGATGAAGACTTCCTAAATAGCAGAGCAGACATAAATATGTGTTACAGCTCTTCATGTACAATCCCAATGTTTTCATTTCCAAAACTGACTGATACTTCCAAGCTGATCCACAGATACAGGATATTATTTATACAAAGGAAGCATAGTAAAAAAGGAAATACAGTAAAGAAGGAGCCATGAGAACCTCAAGATTTTTAGGGGAAGACAGTAAAAATACTAGTGGGCCACAATTGAAATACACTTTTCTGTAAGAAAATATTTTAAAATTGTGAATTACTTCTCTGTCATTTTGAGGGCCTCCAAGTTGTTCTACTGTGGTAGAGTTGTTTTCAGTGAAACACAAAAAAGACTTACTCATTTATTTAATCATTCCCTGTTGGTTATAGACTGTAAAGAAAAGTGCTTGTGTTCATAGTGCCAGTTAAATTTTGCTGTTGAATAACAGAAAATCTGTACTTAAGCACATCTATTAATTTATGGGTTGTGCTGGAAGGACAGAACAGCTGGAAGGACAGCTTAATTTTCTGTGTTGATTTTAAATACACAATATATTTGGGTTTTGTGGTTAAGTTATGTTGGATGTTGTTGGTAACAATTGCCTTTACTAGAGATCTTACATTTTTGTCCAGCAAATGGTTATGTGTTCCTGAGGGTCATGTTGACAATTCAATTCTGTCACCTTTTGCTGTGCATTCAGTACTTCATAAAGCAAAGTGTGGAATTCCCATTTCCATGTGTAAACCTCTGTTAGCCCTATATTTAACCATGTAACTTGTGTATGTGCATGGTCATAATTTGGTAAGGTGGTAGCTGATGTCTTATAGTATGGACCTACTGTATACTGAATATATGGAGTCCTTTCTTTTTAAAGGACAGTTTAATTGTCTAGGTCTTGCTTGAGGTAGGAAGCAGTGGAAAAATTGTGTATCCATCTTTGTGATATATGGGCAGTAGCAGTAATACAGCAGATCTTTCCTGACTTTTAAATCTTTTCATGTCTAGATACATTTGCAGGATTAGCTGTATGTGACTTTGTAGTACTTCAAAGAAAAGTAATATTCACTACTATGGCTTACAAATATGTCTGTTCATTTTGATAAATGGGTTTTATATACCCTGACATACTGTATTTTTTGGCTTTTCTTCAATGCATACTTTCACAGTTTTACAGGCTTTCATGAAGCTCCAGTCTTATTCTGCTATTTACCTTTCCCGCTTCCCTCAAGATCAGTTAGCTCCTGGATGCTGTGGCAAGACTGCATTTGTTTCCAGCCAGTTTGCTCTAAATTCAATAATTAATCATTTAATCATCTAATAGAGAGCTTCTGTCATTGAGAGAGCTTTCTCAATGACAGAATATTCTTTATGTGAGATGAGTAAAGACAAGATCATGATATCATTGACTGTGGAGCCCAACCCTCCTGCTCAAAGCAGATTTGCCTCTAACTCAGGACTGTGTCCATTTGGGTTTTGAATATCTCCGAGGACGGAGACTCCAAAACATCTCTGGACAACCTGTTGCAATGTCTGACTGTTCTAACAGCAAATGATTTTTTTATTGTCTTTAAATGATATTTTGTATCTTTCAGTCTGCACAGGTGCATGGGATTATTCCTTCCCTAGTTCAGGACTTGGCATTTCCCTTTGTTGAACTTCAAGAGGCTCTTGTTGGCTCATTTGGTTCTTGTGGCCTGTCAAGATGTCTTTGAATGGCAGCATGTCCCTCAGGTGTATCAGCCCCTCCTCACAGATGTTTATCATCTGCACATTCACTGAGGGTGTGCTCAGTCCTATCAGCCAGGTCATTAATGGAGAGGTTAAAGTGTGGGCTCCAGTATCAACCTCTGGAGTGCACCACTGGTGACTGGTCTCCAGTTTGATTTTCTGTGAGTGGTTATGAACTTCTGATCTCTACAGCTCAGACAACTGCCAGTCTGCTGCACTTTCTGTTTATACAGTGCAGCTCTTTGAGCTCTTGAGCTCTTTGTGTGTGAGAACATTATGGGGGACTGTGTTGAAAGGCTTGCCAAATTCAAGGTTAACAATGTCTATGTCTTTCCCATTGAAGCTATGGAGTGCTGAGCCAGAGATAAAGTTTTGTCAAGAGCATGGTTAGAATTACTAGAAAAATGTAATTAATTTTGTCAAATTGTAATTAGCAAAATAGGTATCACAAGGCATGGATCAAATTGTTTTTATGTGTTATGTATAAAGCATTTCATTAGAGATATTTCATCAGATTTAACAAAATTAGAGAAAATATGTGTTGTGTGCCTCCCTCTCACAAAGATTGTTTTAAATTTAAGAGAAAGGCATGGAGCTTAGGTTTTCTTACTGTCAGTCATGATAGTGTGTGAGCTGAAATTTTTCATCAAGAGTGTAACTCATTTTACCATATCGGGATCATTTTTGTGTCTGCCTCAGTAAAGCTGCAGCTCTGCTGATAGCTATTTTGATAATTTGAAAAGTCTGCTGTATGCTTGTCTTTGGAGAAAGTCATTCCCTTTGAGTTTTACATTTGTAATTTAGATTCACAAAGTCTTATGGGTGTTTAGTACTCTAAGGAATCTGTCTCTAAAGGTACGTAATATTTAAGGCTGCTGAACTTTTTCCTCCTTCCTTCCTTCCTTCCTTCCTTCCTTCCTTCCTTCCTTCCTTCCTTCCTTCCTTC